>CM051264.1:19899132-19986632 GCA_027921565.1 Artemia sinica | reverse complement strand
CTACTTGAGATTGAAAAAAGGTACGATTCTTGGATGTTAACTTCAACACAGTAAGAACCAAGGGGTCGCCTTTCTCCTGGTCGGAACTTCCGCCCTTTCACCCCAAAGTCAGTTTCAAGAGTAGAGACACTGGCAGAGTTGAAAGACCACCTTCTGGAAATTTATTTGTCAGCCAATCTTGTTTGAAGATCAAATTCAATCAAAACAACCCCATAATAGCACCCAGGGGCCTGAACGTCATTTGTGCTTTGCTAAAAATGATAAGTATTTCGAGCAGTCTGCTGTTTTATTTTTTCATAACAAATCAACAGAATAATCATGCTACTAATCAAATTTATAAAGAAACAAGAAAAAAAGTTTCTTAGAATGAATACATTTGTGATTTTCAGTTGTGTATAACTATTTACAAGGACCCTTTTGTTCAATACTTTCCCTTTAGACTCCCGTTACCTTCAAAACTGTAGAAAATTCATAACTAGATAGGAGTTTTTAGTGCGAGTTGGTAATTTTTGAAGCAATTCGTTTTGTCTGCTGAAGTAATACATATTTTGAATAGGCAAATCAATAAAGGATTTATGAATTGATTTTTCTGCATATATGAAAGGAAAGTATTAGAAAGGAAAAACCAGTGCAGAACAGGGCTATGTTCTTTCTCTTTTCCTCTTTGTTCTCGTGCTCGGTAGCGTTCTCTGTGATTGAACAGAATTTTGTATCCAAAGTAGAGAACCTAAAATACAAGACGACCTGATTTTGCTGACGGTATTATTTTGATAGAGAGGAACAAGGCTGAGCTTCCTAACGCTATCTGTGAAAATGCTCTACTTAGCCTCAAGATTGACTCAGAAAAGACAGAGAGCATGGTGACAACTGCTCCCCTTCCCCTGGATTTAGAATGTGAAGATCCAACTGTTGGGCAGGTCGTAGAATACAGGTACCTTGCTAGTATAGTAGGAAAATTCGGGATAGAGCGAGCAGGAAGTGCAGCTGAGTGTAGGGCAATCCAGTGGAACTTTAAACCGATTGAAGTTAATATGATGATTGAAAAGGGTTCTATGAAGTTGAAATTGAGGTTGTTCAATAGCAACTTACTTTTTTCTCTTCTCTACAGCAGCAAGTGCAGGAAATCACCAACAACAGAGACAGAGTCTTTCCATCGAAAACAACTGCCTTCAGAGGATCATGAACATAAACTGGAGAGGTTACGTCAGAAACCAGACAGTCCTTTATATCTCAGCAGTGATGCCAAACGTGGTACAATTGTACCATTTTGGTACATTTCATCTCTACTGGTACAATTTAGTACAATTCCATAAAATATGGTACATTTCACAAAATTATGGTACAATGTGGTACAATTCAGTATTTTTGTACCTATGTCTGTATTCTTTGATCTACAAATATTTTATTTCACCCTGATCTGTTCGGCATAGTCAAGATAAGGGACAGACAAGCAGTCACCTATTTTCCTTTTTTCGTAAACAGACGCTTCACTTCTGGTGTCTAAAGGTCGACAAAAACATCTTTCTGTGTATCAATATCAAGTTTACCGATTGAAAATGAAGCTATAATGACACTGGGATGGTTGGGAATCTAGTGGAATAAAAATAAAATCCAACCACCCAAGTGTGAATCTCCTCAGCTTGAAAATTTTTATAAAGGAAAAAGGAGCCTGCTGAGAGAAATTTAAAGTAAGAATAAATTTAAAATATATATATATATATATATATATAATATTATATATATATATATATATATATATATATATATATATATATATATTATATATATATATATATATATATATATATATATATATATATATATATATATATATATAGATATATATATATATATATATATATATATATATAATATATATATATATATATATATATTAATATATATATATATATATATATATATATATATATATATATATATATATATTATATATATATATATATATATATATATATATATATACATATATATATATATATATATATATATATATATATATATATATATATATATAGTGTAGCACTCCTTCGTTATACCTACTCTTTTATATACTGCTAGTTTGGTTTATGCTAATGAAATAAAATAGGATGAATATATAATAGTTTAGAGACAAATTTGGGCTATATATTTGCATATTAGGGGGGGGGGGGGCAGGGGCAAAGCATATCATATATTAAATTCGTAACCTAACCAAGGTACCCACCTCCAGAACCCCAAAAACAACACTTTAAATATCTTATAAGCAGTTAAAACCACGCTATACATTGTATTTCCTTACAGCGGTGTCTTGAATCATCCCGTAAAAATGGGTTTTTTCGTCGCGTCTACAGTTTGATATACATAAAAGAGTAGGTATAACGAAGGAGTACCTTTATTGTTATATATAACATAATATATTGTGCAAAGAAACTAGTCACAAAAAAACCGCCAGACAGGTTAACTGCAAGAGACCGCTATAGAGAAATGCAATGCAAACGGTGGTTTTCATTACGTTTATGATATTTAAACTGTTGTTTTTTGGGGTTTAGGGGGGGGGGGGAGGTACTTAGGCTAGGTTAGGTTACGTATTTAGTATATTTTAATATATGCTATGCTTTACCCCCCCCCCCCCCCTTAATGTGCTAATATATAGCCCAAATTTGTTTATAGACTATTATATATTCATCCTATTTTATTTCATTAGCATTAACCAAACTTGACTTCTTTAGCAGTATAGGCTATAGAAGTCACCATCTAATGCATAAGTATTATATATATATATATATATATATATATATATATATATATATAATATATATAATATATATATATATATATATATATATATATATATATATATATATATATATATATATATATAATATATATATATATATATATTATATATATATATATATATATATATTTAATATAAGCCTAAAATTGGGGATATTGAGAAGAAAACGTGTTAAGAAAATAGTTATCACTTCATAACATGCAAAAAACTTGTAGTTACCAAACTTTGAAAGCAGTGAAAGTTATCTTTTTTTTCAGAATTGCATAAAATGATTCATTTTACTTGTTTAAAACTTAAAACGAACAGAAATTATTACGTATATAAAGAGGGTTGCCCCCTCCTCAACACCTTGCTATTTATGCTCAAGTTTTTTAGTACTCTTAAAAAAGCGTCTTAGCCTATTGTTCTAATTAAACGGCCCTTGTCTTTCGGGAGTTATTCTTAAAGAATTGGGAAAAAATTCAAACTTTAGTGTAAATAGTGAGGTGTTGAGAAGGGGGTAACCCCCTTTATATATGTAATAATTTCTGTCTTTTTTAATTTTTGATATTGCTCCTTACTTTCAGTTGAAAACATTTTTTATTTCTGATCGTTTTTAAATAATGCCAGGAAATCTGGCCCCACCTTCAGGGAGAAACCCCGCTCCCCACGGAAATATCCTCTAGACAATTCGATCCCGGTGAAAATTTACAACGGACAATTACTCTTAACCACTCCGTGCATAAAATTGAGACGGAAAAGAGAAAGCAAGACATAAAAAAAACTTTGTATAAGAATTCTGGCAAATTCCACCAGTGCATAATATCCCCTGAAAATTTCACTCTCTGGAAAGTTTCCTCTCCATGGAAAATTTACCCGTGGAAAACCTCCCAGCAGAAAATGTGCCCCCCCCCCAACCCAATAATGTATACATACATCTCAATAACAAACACTATGCCCAAAACAATAGGCAAATTTGTAACCTAAGGACCTATCCCGTGAGGCTGTGGGGGGGGGGGGGGGTCATGTTATACCCGAACGCATGTTTATTGGGCCTTTTAACTATGATGAACAAAACGCCTATCTCAAAATTTTGTATCAGACGATTTTGGGGAAAAGGTGCGTGGGAGGGGCCTAACTGCCCTCTAATTTTTGGTCACTTAAAAAGAGTACTAGAACTTTTAATTTTTGTTCGAATGAGCCCTTTCTCGATATTTTAGGATCGCTGGGTCAAACCGATCACCCCTGGGAAAAAAAATAATAATAAACACGCATCTGTGATCTTTCTTCTGTTAAAAAACGCGAAATTTCACATCTTTGCAGATATAAGGTTGAAACCTTAACAATGGGGTTCTCTGATACGCTGAATCTGATGGTGTGATTTTCATTAAGATCACTTGACTTTTAGGGGGCGTTTCTCCCTTTTTTAAAAAATCAGGAAAATTTTCTCCGGCTCCTAACCTTTGATGGGTAAAACTAAACTTATTGAAATTTAAAATCCCGTTTTTTAGAGATTCGGTTGCTATTGAGCCGGTTCGCTCCTTACCTACAGTTCGTTACCACGAACTGTTTGATAATGTAATTAAAAAACAATTTTATCTCATGACCAGTGAAGTTCTTCTTTGGTACTTGTATTTGTGAAATTTCTTAATTTTGAAGACCAGCATTGATGACAAAAAGACAGTGTGAATGAAGCCTGTTGGCTAAATCGTAAAAAAACTCATGTTTAAAAAAACAGAGAATAAAATGCATTGTTTTACAGATAAACTCTTTTCAAGAGGATCGGAAAATTTTAAAAATTTAACATCAAAATGTCTCCAGGAAATTGAAAGTCTAGGAGACTTTTTCCTCCCCATTTGATTCCGTGATCTCCCATTTCCCTTCCTGTGCTCCTTAAGACAAAGTCCATCAAAATAATCCATACAACCCAGCTTAACTCCTGATTTAATACAAAACCAGCTGCCAACCTCATTTCCTACCTTAACCGCAGCAGTGTTATTCTCGTACATTGCACTAATCACTTTAATGTATTTGTCTGGTATACCATACAAGGATAAAACCTTTACTAAAGCTCTTCTATCAACAGAATCGAACGCTTGCTCATAATCTATAAAACTGAGGACCAAAGGTGTTTGAAAACTCAGGCACTTCTCAATTATTAGCCTAAAAGTGAAAATTTGGTCGGCACATCCTCTACCTTTTCTAAAACCGCATTGTTCTTCTCTTAAAACTTTGTCTACGGCATCTCTCAGTTTCATAAGTATCATATTACTAATTCACTACCTACAGAGACGAGACTAATGCCTCAATAATTACCACACTCATTTTTATCACCTTTCTTATAAAGTTGCTTAATTAAGGTTTTCCTAAAATCGTTAGGTACTTCTAACGACTGGAAAAGGGTACAGAAAATCTGCAACTGCAAGTGCCGCCATGGCTTCTGACTCAGATAGTGATGTTTAAGTCGTGTTTTTAATATTTTCTGATGTTTAGCTTTTGTAGTATAGATTAGTTGGAACCTCAGATAACTCAAAGTTTGTAAAGCCAGTTCCAGTTTTAAAAATAAAAGATGATTTAAGGTGATTTAAAAATAGTGAAAGACATGGCCTCTATTGTACCATTTGTGGGGATATATCAAACTCGACCTTACAAGGTGAGTGGAGTATCTTTTAAAGGCATTTTGGAGAAAAATATTGTTTCAACATTAAAATCTCCAGTACGTGTTAGACCAGACCATAACCGCCAAAGTCATTTCTTTAATCAGTCTCAATTTAAAAAGAATTTTTGTTTTCCGGTATTGTTGTAGGCGGTAGCTTATATTAGGGAGGGCTACAGGAACAATCCTCCCCTCTATCGAGATCTTCATAAAATGGAAAAGGGGATTATTATGCAAACTATTAAATGGAAAACCAGGTCTCAGCAACTGCTTTTCGGCAATATGCTGTAAGAATACAAGGTCAAAATGCAATTTTAGCCCCTGATTTGTATTAAAATCGTCATTAAAATTTTCAGATGGGATCAATTTCAAGCGGTGCTATAAGTGGTCGTAAATGGCCGAAACGACTTTTGTTGGCCTGTAGTAAAATGTTTCTGTAATAATATATATTACTCCGAACAAATTCATACTGTCAGGAGTAATGTACTGTATTAGAAGAGAAAGAAAAACAAAGAAATGGAGGGAGAAAGTGAATGAAAATGTCTTATGCAAAATTTTCAGATAGTACTCTACGTCACCGACGATCCGCGTGTTACGTGAAGCGTAACACGCGGAAAAAAAATTTGGATATGGTACAATTTTTTTGTCTTTGGTACATTTTTCATGCAATTTGTGGTACATTTTGTTTTGAGGTGTTGGTAACTCTGTATCTCAGGCCATCCCATGGTCACATACGTCATTCGGCAATGAAGGTGGTGAATCTTTGTGCACTTGATCTGTATGAAGGATGATAGGATCCCGAGACAGATCTTAGAATGACAATCTCTGGGAATCTGCAGGAGAGGTGATTAAAAAACGCCTTGTGCTGCACCTACCAACGGGACCTGTTTAACATTTACAGTACGGTGCAATCCCAATAGGAAGACATTTGTGCAGCGGCACGTATGCGGGATGACTGGTGGCTCTGCATGGATGCCCTGGGTGCTTCTGCTGGCACAGCAGGGTCTAAGGTGTAAGGCATTAGAAAGAATGTAATGACAAGATTATATTTTTCATACCAGTCTAATGAAAATTTATTGATTGTTTAAACTATTGTGACGTATAAAAAAAAATAATTTGGGGAAGTTTGGGCTGTTTTTAATTTGTCAGCTTTGTAATAAAGAAAAAACTTGTTTAAAGTACATTTCGCTTTCAAGAAGGTGCGAATGACACATTAGCGTTTAAGAGGTGTGAGATGGTGCTAATACAACTCTTACTTGTGGGTAATTATATTCCATCTTCTTCGTTTTTGAGTTTCGGGTCAATTATGTTGTACGACAGCTGTTCATAATTTGGCTGATTCAAGGTTTTAGCTAATTTTATCAAGCAGAAATAATTCGAATATGTCAATGCTTTTACTTCAGCGCCATCTAGTCTAAACGTTATGACAACGTACCCCAAACGTTCAATAAATTCTGACTGAAAAGGGTTCTATTTCTCCAATTAGTTTTATATACTTTTAAGCTGTAGTATTTTCTTTTTTAAGGCTAAACAAATCGTATTGCTATTTGATTGAAAAAGAACTTATAGCCTATATTACTAATGACTAGTAGG
Source organism: Artemia sinica (assembly GCA_027921565.1). Lineage (NCBI taxonomy): Eukaryota > Metazoa > Arthropoda > Branchiopoda > Anostraca > Artemiidae > Artemia > Artemia sinica. Next base: position 19,979,607 of record CM051264.1, on the reverse strand, counting down.
CTCTATAATGATCAGCTAGCCAACTGAGTCATAGGTTATAATTTGTTTCATTGGGTTAGTGCCAGATCTACCCTATCTTTGTTGGGTAACGTTTGTAATAATCATGTATTTCTTTGTTTCTCATGTATTCTGTTCATTTTGAAAATTGAGTTCAATACTTACTATTGATAAATTAGTCTGTTTAAACAATAGACTGTAACACTAGGCTAGCCTAGTAAAATATTATGGCCTAGACAGAAAAATAGGCTACTCTTAGGTTAGGCCTGCTAGCCTTAATAGTGTGTAAAGTTTGTTAAGTAAGCTGATAAAGATGCACATATGACCAACCAGTAAGGAGGGGTATGGTAAAGTTGTGTTGTAAGGAGAGACCAGATAGAAAATATTTACCATAGAGGTAAATTTTTTGTTATCCATATTATTGACTTATGAATAAAGTAAACATACCATTTGGTGCCTATTTATGCTCTTTCCAAGTATAATACTAATTTTTGTTGGAAATGAATTTTACCCCAACCCTAGGCCTATATGTACCAATTCAGGGTATATATTTGCACATTGGGGGTGGGGGTGGGGGTAAATTTTATTTCTTTTGTAAATGAGAGGTAAGTTTAAATTCCCCCCGCCCCCCTAATGTGCAAATATATACCCTGAATTGGTATATATAGGGGTGGGGATAAAATTCATTTCCAAGAGAAATGATTTTATATTTGAAAAGAGCATAAAAAAGGCATCCAGTGGTATGTTTACTTTATTCATAACTCAATAATATGAATAACAAAAAATTTACCCTATTAGATTCCCTTGGCACATTCAATGCTCTGTAGCAATCACTGCTATAACAGTCACCCCTTCCCTAATGTTGCTCAATGTAACCCTAGAGGTATTGTGGACTATTATTCAAAGAGTAATATGGTAGGCTACCAGATGTTTCTCCATTCAACACTTTTCCAGTACAATGGTTGCTAGTAGGGCAATTGCATCCCATCTTCTTACCCATACTAGGGTCAGATATAATCTTAGGCTTTATATGAAACTTCTAGGTAGATTCAATGAGTAAATCCAAAACCTCTAGGTTAAAATCACTGAGATATTTATTGGGGATATACACCTTAATTATATGCAAAAATGTTCTGCTTTTTTGCTCACATTGATATAATGAACCAAATATGGTTCAAGATACAAGCAGACAAAGGAATTAAAGATCCTTAAAGAATGGAATTGGGAGAAGTTAAATTTATTCAAGAGTATAAGGAGAGACATGGATGTATTAGCTGTATAGACAATATCTTCAATGTGTGATATCTCACTTTAAATTATAGAAAATTGTAACCCCAAGTAATTTAAAAGACAACACAAGAATATCTGGGGATAGGGCTGAGGTTTTAAGAAAACATATTGGCATTATCATAGATTTAGAGGGGTTTACTCTCATGTCTAAGTTTGCAGTGTCACCTGTAGTATCATTGAGGATGCTCATAGGGTTGCTTACTAAGTTTTTGTAGCAGGTTTCAACAACTGATAGGTCATCCACAAATTTCCATCTGTTGGGAAATTCCCTAGTAAGAGTATTTACTAATTTAATCAGGAAAGAATCAATATTGAAATCAATTACAAGTTTATCAACTAAAATTTTGTGGTTAACAAGGTCAATGAAAATTAAATTTAGCCAGCAAGTAGGTTTTTTGATAATTTTCCCTATTGAGTCAATAAGAAAAACAAGTAATGGGAAGTAGAAGTGGATTTGATATTTCCAAATTGTCTCAGGTTAGTAAGAGGTAGTATTTTTTATTTAGGCAATCTGCAAGGAATCCTTCATATAGTTTGGAGAATAAGGAGTGAGTGATTTAGGACAAACACCTTCAAAACCAGGTTTTCTGTCTTTCCTTTTTAAGGGGGATATGAAACCCAATTTGTGGATGTTGGCCAGACTCAGTAATCTTATTGAAAATACCAGACATGGGCTTTAAAAGGAAGTCACTGAAAGCACTAATAGAGGAAACTGGATATCTAAAGGGCAGACACTTGTTTTCATAGTTTCCTAATTCTTCTTATTATCTCAGACAGAGATTTGGAGGGGAAACCAGGTGGGAAATCATCAGTAGATAATTGATAAGACAGTGCCAGAAGGCTCTGGATGGTGGAAGCAAGGAACTTGTTAAGATTATTAGCAGTAACTTCTGGGGATTCAGGTAGGTTGAAATCAAGCTGGTTTAGACTCCAACCACACAACTTGTTTACCTTGGAATACCAATTTTTGGGTTTATTGGTAAACAATTCTTTGACCTTATTCTTGTAGTTGGATTGGGCAGATTTGCATATTTCCTTTCTAATTGTTTTTCTTGTTTGTTACTGGAGCACTTCTTGGGTGTGGTTACTATAATAGACAAGTACCTTTTTTTTATTAACCCTACTCCCAGAAATATTCTCCATATAGATGTCTGACCCTAGGATGCTACCACCTTCTACCATTCTGTGGCTCTCATGCTGTAGTTTCAAATATCCCATAAAATTCCTGCAAATAACATGAATAATATTGTTTTGGGTAAGGCAGGAAGTGAGTTTTTCCTGTTTATGTAGGTTATTTTAATGCACTTTGTCCAAGGGAACATGTAAAGGCTATAGGAGAAAATGGGATCAAATAGGAAAAAAAAAAAATCTTAGACTATGATTATGCAGATGAATCAAAGGCCATAGACAAACATATTAGTGAAATAAGGTTTTGACAATTCAGTTTTAATTATAAAGTAGATGTAATTTCAAGAAAAAGAAAACGACATCAGTTTGAGATCCCTAAAGCTTTCTACAGAGAATGGCATTACAGCCCACTAAAGAAATACATGTGTTGTGTACATGGAAGTCTGTTAAATGTAATTGAGAGCTTCTTTCTGATTGTTCACTGTAGGTTGCCTTCAATAGTTGCAATGCTGTAAGTGTGCAATAAAGGCAGGTATACCCCAGAGTAGTATCTTGGGACCTATGCTTTATCTTCTCTATACAAATGGCATGGGAGAAAATCTTGTCAGCCCTCTATATCGTTTTGCCAATAAAACTACAACATACATAGCCACCTCTAAACATAAAAAATATAATGATTGAATAGAATGTCTTGGATGAGAAAGCTGGGGATCACTTTCCTGCAAAAGTCTTCTACAACCCACCTCAGTTAGCCACAGACCCCTTTCATCATATCTATTACCAAATGGGGATACCTGCTGCATACTAGTGCTCTAATAACATTGTAGACACAATTTTAGAAGGTCCAGAATAAAGCAGGTTCAATCATTACCCATGTCTCTCCAGTTTGTTAGTGGAAGGTCTGATGTAGTGTTAACGGCTGTTTTGTGCAAAAATGTAAATTAACCTCCTTCTATGAAGCATTCTTGCATTATGCCTCTACTGTCTAACCAACAAAGCAGGCACACAGTTGCACAGCCCAGTCTAATTATCTTAAGGATGACACACTTATGATCAAAGCTCTTGAAGAACAGCTTTTTGTCAAAACTGCAACCTCAATTTTGAATGATTTTCCTGGGAGGGGGAGGGGATCCCTAAAAGTGTTTCTATTGAATCCTTTAAAAAATATTCCTTAAATCATTTTAAATCCCTTTGTCCAGCAAAATCAGGAAAAAAATCCTGCTCAGTTGCTGGTTAGTGATGATTGGGAGCCATTGACTTGATTACATCCCACTCTGTCTTCCATGGTTCCATTCAACAACCATCCATTCAGAAGCCAATCTGTCTTATCTTCCATTGAACAGCCATTTACAACAGACTCAACAGCTGTGTGATGGAGTAATTTAAATTACCATCAACACATCAAATACTAAAAAGTACCTTGCAATATTTGTATTAATCAGATTTAATGACCCAGACTACCTTCAAAATAAAGCAAAACATAAGCAAAGCTTAAAGCACAAGCAGGGTACATAAGCTCAAGCATAACAGGATAACAACCTTCTTTCTTTTGTTCTTTGAAAGACCCTTATTTCTTTGAGGTGAACAGTCAGCAATCACTAGAACCAAACTCATCTGGCTTACACATTATTGTTGACTACCTTCATAAAGGTATACATAAAAAGACGCTAGGCTTGCTTCTTGTATGTACTACCACTTCTCTATATCTTCATCTTCTTATATATTAACTACTTTCACCAAGGCCTAGATAGAGAAGGAAATAGGCTTGCTTCTTGTATGTGCTACTACTCACTAACTATATTCAATAACATCATATGTCTTCCTCTTACAATAACTGTGCCTATAGGTTGAGCTTTTCAGGTGGGGCGTTACAGCTCTTCTAATCCATGTTCTGGTTGGTTCAAGAAAACTACTATCCATAGTATAGATCCTGTCTCTGAAGGCCCGCTGAAACCTGCATGGGGTTTTATCTTTTGCTATTAGTGGTGGTGGTGTTTGCAGTGGTAAAACCTTCATTAGGTTTTACATTTTTGCTATTAGCAGTGGTGATGTTTGGGATAAGAGGGATCTGCAGCTTTCATGATTTGACTCTGCTGGAGACATGGAATTTGTTCCAGCAAGCTTGTTAGAAGATTTGTTTTGTGGCAAAGCTGACCTGGAGGTGTATGATCATCAAGACTGTATAGTGAATGACTTGAAAGGTGTTATCTGTTCCTTCTTACTACTGATCCCTCTTCTGATACCACTGTATACGATCTTGGCTTCCTTGAATGATCAACAATCTTTGCTAGATTCCAAACTATTTGTGGGGAAGTTCACATGCACACATAATCATCTACTTCAAGAGGGGCATGTGTTTTGGCTAATTTGTCATAATGACACTCTGGCCACCATTGTATTCTCTCATAATTTCTCAGGAATATTTCAACAGGTTCTACTTTATTTTGTAGATGATAAACTTGATTGCAACTGTTGACTCAGAAGGGATTGTGCAAGGAAGTAAGGCCATCTAAAGGTGTATTCATATGCTCCAGTAATCCCAAGTAGGGGTCATCACTTTTTTCAGATGCCTTTGTCATAAGGTTGTTAGCTGTCTGCACTGGTTCCTCAATTAGGCCATTTGACTTTGGGTAGATGGGACTGGATTTGATGTGCATGAATCCTGATGCCTCTGTAAATCTTTGAAACTCTGCTGAGGAGTACTGCAGACCATTATCTATTATGAATGTCAATGGTATATTGCATCTGGCAAAATGGGTTTTCAGTTTACTAATTGCTGTATTTGTTTGAAGTTAAGCTGCTCAACATATCAACTTATGAAAAACAGCTCTGATAATCTGCAGTGATCAAGAAATGAGCTCCATTCCCCTTGAAAAGGTCAGATTCAATCTTCTGCCAGGGAAGAGGTGGGATGGAATGGTTGATTAAAGACTCATTCTGATTGGATGGCATATCCTTAGTACATGTTATTTTTCTTCAAACATACTCCTAAATGTCAGCATTTACACCTGGCCAGTGTACTAGCATGTAGGTCTCTTGCTTTGTTTTCTCCACACTAAGGTGGGATGCAATTGTTTTAGAATTTCAGGTTGTAGTGCTTAGGGTATCATAATTCTTTTTCATTTAAAGCCAAGAGTTTGCTCTGAATGCTCCAATAATTGACTATGCTTGACAGGCAAATATTTCTGCAGCTTGGCCATCAAGACTCCATGGCCTTGAGAACAGCGTTTGTCTGATTACTTAATGTACATATACATCTATTTCCTTCTGCAGTTTGTCATCTGTTTCAGGTAAGTGCAGCCTGGAGAAGGCATCAGCAACAGGAATTTCTGATCTAAGACAAAATTGCAGGTCGAGATCATAAGGCTGAAGCTCCAACATGAGTCTCTGAACTGAAGGGTGGGGGCCTTGTGGATTGTATTGGCAATGATAGTTTCCAGTGATTAATGATCAGTGATGACATACTCATTTTCAAGTTACAATTACTTTTATTCAATGCTTGAGATGCATAGGCAACAACTTCCCCACAGCAGCAAAGATGAGCTCCCAAGCCATGGCCTAAGGCATCAACTTTCAATTCTATATTTTTAATAGTATAGTCAAAAAATGATTTACTTGAGACTGTGGAAGCTTTAAGCTCAGATAGAACTTTGTCATGGGACTCAACTGAATTTGTCTTGTTTGACAATTTCACAGAGGGTCTTGTTTTGAGCGGACAAGTTAGGTATGTACTTTCCCTGGTAATTCAGCATTTCTAAGAGGGTGAGGAGCTCTTCTGAGGATTTAGTGACTGAGTGTTCGATTGATAGCTTTCATTTTCTCTGAATCAGGCTTCATGCCTTCTGCTCCAATGATGTGTCTAAAGTAATAGACATTGCTAAAAACCAACCTGGCATTTGTCCTTGTTAAACTTCACTCCCTTCTGCAATGCTTGTTCTAGGAGAGCTTTCAGTTGCTCATTGTTCTTTTTGTTGGTTCTTCCAAATACCAGGATGTCATCAGTTATAACCATTAAACCATTTAGCCCTTCAAAGGTTTCCTCCATACTCCTTTGAAACTGATCTTGGGCTGAAATTATACTGAATCACATTCTCCAAAACTGATATCTACCATAAATGGTACTGAATGGCATCATGTAAGATGCTCTTTCAGACACTGCAAGTGACCAATACCCAGATTGTGCATCCACTTTGCTAAAGATGGTAGTACCATGGATTTTGATGTTATGTCTTCCACTGTTGCTATGGATAATATGGCTACTTCATGCATTTGTTTAAGTCTAATGGATTTTTGCACAATGAAAACTTCTATCTCTTTTCTCTACAATTACCATTGAATCAACCCATTCCATGCGTGTCAGCTTTTGGAGCAGTTTACTCTAGTGCTTCAGGAACTCTGGGCAGGATTTGCAATTGGTACCAAACTATCGTTTAGATGGATGCTCTATTCACCATCCAGACAACCAATACCTTCAAAGACTGTTTTGGACTGATCTTGTTTACAGATATTGGATTTGCTTGAGTAAACATTGAGGATCAGCAATTCTAAATTGATGCTTGATCTGTATCTAATGGTGGGAGTAGAGGGTGAGTCAACAATGTAGAATTTGTGGATCACGGCTTGGCTGGACTTGTGGCAACATGGTAAATTGTAAGCTCCAACAGCTGGTGTTTTGGATCCACAATAGCTGGTGAGTCATTGACTAGTCAGGTTGAGTTTTGGTTTGAAATTATGCTGATCAAGGATTGATTTAGGAATGATATTAGCTTGGGCACTTGTATCTAGCTTGAAACAAAGAAGAAGCTGGTTGTTTATTATGAAGATAACAATTGCTTCATCCTTCTCATATTTGTGATGTATAAGATGTAAGTAATACTGTATCATCCTCTCCTGGGATTGTGCCTGTTTCAATCATTTTTCATTTTATTTATAACCCATCACAAAAATCTGGGCAGAGCCCAGAAAAAGACAGAGTGAAAGACAGAAATAAAAACACACAACTACAAAGAAGGGATACACAGGAATGACCAAAGATGTGAAGACTTCTGGCATTCAGTAGAGAGATCACAAATGCGCTTCTCAATAATCCCAGCTTGATTTACCAATGGATACTTTCTTTGCAGAAAAGAGCTACTTGTCCAAGTTGGAAGTTTAAAATAAAGGCGATGAACTTGCTTTCTCTTTCTTCACGGAAGCCGTCCACTTAACTCTTTCTTCAGTCTCAGAAGCTGTTCTGGCTAAGTGAACGTGCGCTGGGTTGAGAATTCTTTGTCCGAGGGGCATGTGTTCGGTTCCTGGCGTGGCCAGTTATTTGGTTTGGGACGCAGGTCAGTGGTGTAACTCTAAGCTTAGCCAGAGTTGACCCAGCTCTAAATGGGTACCTGGAGAAATCCGGGGAAGGTAAGCAGGAAGGGTGTGCGAAAGCACAGGATGGCTGGCCCCCAGCCTCTTGCACTTCCTGGTTGAAGGGCCACGAAACGGAGATCAGCACCGCCGGTTTCGACCTTAAGGGTCTAGTGCCGTCATACTTACTTACTTGCTTTCTCTTACCAGAATTAAAAAAAAGACCAAACAGGAGCAAGGGCAAGTAAGTGAGGAACTGTTAGGCTATTATATAACTGAGAACAGTGAGCTCCACTCATATATGACACGTTTGAAGCCAGGGAGGCATAGGCAGCCCAGATCTTACTAGCATAGTTTTTCATTGCCAGGTTTACAGTTTCTTTCAGGTTTGCTCCAATAGGCATGTCCAGGTAAGCAAGGCTGCTAGCTAAAGGAACCTCAGAGCCAGATAGACTTATTGAATTTCTATTCCCTTTATAGTTGAATGGTAGAACAACTGTTATATCAGTATTAAAGCTCAAATCAATGTGGTTGTACTCATCTTGGAGAAGCTCAAAAGTTGAAGAGCATCCTTAGAAAGTGCAGGAAAAGTTTAGTAAGTCATCCACAAACGTAACTAACAAAAGATCAACATCTTTGAAGATAAATGTACAGTTCAACTTATCCTGAGCACCAGTAACACAATTATTAAACAAAACTGGAGAAGTCAGAGCTCCTTGGCGTACACCTTTCTGAATCGGAAATAGTTGACTACCATCTTTAATTCCAGCCTTCAGATTTCTATACATGCATCTTAAGCAAGTAATTATTGCAGCATCAGTACCTTTCAAATGGTCCTCAAGCAAAACCTGTGAGAGTATACAAGAGTCAAAGGCTATTGCAACATCAAGTGCACATAAGACTAAGAAATCACCTCTTTCTTCAATATCCTTCGGCACATTTATAAGCAGAAAGAGAGTATGCTCTCTCCCTAAGCCTTGCTGGTACCCAAACTGACGAGGAGGGGTGGAACAATTTTCTTCAATGTCTTTTATCAAAAATGACTCAAAGAGCTTGAAAGTAGTACACGAAACGGTAATGGGGCGATAAGAACTGCACAGAGAAGTGTCTTTTTTGCCTTTTTTAGGGATGGGAGTTATTTGTCCAACACAAAATTGCAAAGGGACTACACCACGGACAAAGATCGTCTGAAACAGTAGTGCTAAATGTTGCTGTATTAAAGAGCCTAAAAGTGGCAGGTGCCTAGCTGAAATAGAATCAACACCAGACGAAAATTTTTTCTTTGATCAGATTCTTTAATTTGTTGAATTTATTCATCTACCATACTCACAATCTTGCTCCAGCAGACTTTTGCAAAATGCTTTGTTTTATTTTACTGGGAGCAATTTTTTTCTTTTGCTGGGCAGTATTTAGCTGAATAAGCTCCACCACAGAATTAGAATTCTTTACTTCTTGGGGCATTACTTGTGAATTCTCTCTGATTTCAGAAGTAGCCTTGGGATCAACTGCAAGCAACAGCATGTATTTCCTGTTTGATAGGTATAAATTTCCTTCTGCTGAAGGACTTACTGGGTTGTTTTGTGGGTTTTGCATTTTGTTACAGCATTTTCTAAGTAAAAAATCCTCTTCAGCCAGGAGTCTCTCTCTGACTGTCTAGTTTCTTTTTCCAGTGATAATTTGATCATAAATCATGTCATCAGGTTCCTTTGTAAAGGCAAAGTTTGGCTAATGTCTTTAAGTCAATAATGTACTTTTCTACATTTTCACTTCTAACTGGTTCTGCTTTTGAAAAAGAAGCCTAGCAAAGAGAGTATTTTCCTTTGGTCTAGCATGTTACCATGCTAGGAGAGGCTCTATTTTTTGGGCGTTGCCATCCACAAATTCAAAAGTAATGAAGATGTTTGGCCTTTTTCTCCTGTCCAAATTGAAGGTCAATCAATCAATCATTTTATTAATACTAAACTCTATTACAAACGTAAAGAAAAATTATTTGGCCCAAGAAGCTTGGAGTACCTAAGTGTACCTTTTCTCCTGTCCACAGACTTTTTAGTTTTTCTGGACAGAGGTCCAAAAAACTTGAGTTGTGCATGTTGCTCGAGTGGATTCCATTCCTCTGCAAGGGAACTAGAGTCCCAATTATAGTTGGTTGTTGAACATCCATGATAACTTGAAAGATCCACTTCTGACACTATGCAATATTTTTATTAATAAGATTTATTGAGCCAGGATACCTACAAAATAAAGCAACATATAAGCAAGGCACAAATATGGTACAAACTTAAGTATAATATAAGCACAAGCAGGGTACAGAAGCACAAGCAGGATGCTGCATACCTGCACCATGAATTGAAAAAAAAGGAATGCAGTGAAGATGTAAAAAGTAGAATAGCTGAGGTGCAGTGTTTTTTTTTTTTTTTTTTTTTTTTGCAGATGAAAGTAAAAAATGAAGAATAGGAAAATATATTGGCGAACCTTTATTGGAATATTGGAAGCTATAGTAATGATCATGGTCAAATGTGGGTGCTTCAGAAGGTTGAGGAAGATAAGTTTGATGTTCTAGAGGAAATGTCTGTAGATAGGTTTAGACACTTGTTTGACTGACAGTACATAAAAAAAAAAATAAGATATGCAGAAAATGTGGTTTAATGCCACTTTCTTGGCTATGCTGAAAGAAAGCTTTAGATGACTAGGTCATGGTTACAGAAGAAGGATAATAAATTGCAAAAGATGGTGCTTATCAGCTATTCCCCGGCAGCTAAATGACAAGTATGCCATCCCCAAATAGGCAGGTTCTATGGAACAATAAAAGATTAAAAAATGATTCAAAGTAAAGCATTTGAAAGGGGACAAAGAGTGTATACTATGAGTAGATTGGAGTGCAGAGGAGCATTCTGCAAAGGTGCTTTGCCTTGAGCAGCTTAGTGCTGCGGTGAGTTATTAGTAGTAGTAGTAATAGTATTGTGTAGGGTGGTAATGCTTCCCTCATTTGCTTTGCTAGCTTTTGCTTATAATTCAGGTTAGAATGTTGCAATCAGTGTGTTGCAACACTAGATAAACTATCGGTGTATTGACCAGGACAGCTTTTGCTAAACAATTGGTCTGGGATAAGTTTAGTACTAAGGATAGTCGTCATATTGTTAACATGATAGTGTTTGGCAAAAGAATATTTCACAAAGCACCAGACTAAACTGAATGCTGCTGACAATGTGTAGGCAACATTTAGACCAGAATGAAATATGTAGAAAAACGTTCCAGAGGGAAGGGAATAATGCATCTTCCTGTCAAAATACTATTTATTCTATCCTTTTTAATATTTTGCATTAAGGTGTTTGTTATTGATACACATCACCAATGCCCATTGAGTGATGAGCAGATTTGTTATCTGGGTGCAGTCAGGTGCTTACTAACATCTGTCCCACAGTCAGGATTTAGTAGCTTTTTAGACAAAATTCTAGACAAACTATTTATTCCTATATTGGAAAGGGGTTAGGTTTGGAAAATGAAACTTTCAGAGATGGATCTACAGACTAAAGCATGCCACAGGAGGGTGTTTTGAAGTACCTACCTCCACTCCTTCCTCTAGAGGGCACTGACCCTTGATGACGTGTAACAATCTATTATTGTTAATCAATCTATTATTCAATTTATTATTTATTATTATTGTTCAATCTATTATGTTATAAAAGTGAAACCTTGAAAATAAATCTTCTGATTAAATATAGTACAAGAAAAGTGTTTTCACCTTCACAACCCTTCTCAATCCCAATTTTATCAGGTTTCAAAGATCTGCAGATACATTTCCTAAATTTAGAAAAAAAAACTATTGATGTGGTCTTGAAACTTTATTCAAATAACATGAATTGTATTTTCAAAACTAAAACTAGAGAAAAGGAAACTGAAAACTAAGAATTAAGGTAAAATGATGTTTTGTCAAAATTCCAATAGGTATAAACCTATTGCGACATAGAAATACCTTCTAAGACTTAGAAATTAGAAGTAAGTTAACAAAGAAGCTTGGCAATACCTTGCCAGAGTATGTTTATGGCCCTGGATTCATTACTGAAAGTTCCATTTTCCTAACCTAACCTCTTTCAAAGATATCAAACAATAGCTTGTCTGGAATTTTACCACTTTTTATTCTGTATTTTTGAAATCTTACTGCATGAAGATTGATTATTTTTGGATTTATTTTAGGGTGGAATTCATTCTTTAATGTTTCAATAGTTGTTTTGTGACACATAAATAAATTGAAGTTTGTTGAAAATTTATATACTCGTATCATTTTCCTCGTGCTGGTATCAGCACGTCATTAGACCAATGAAATTGCTTTATTACTCGTCTTTGAATTAGGTCCCGTTTATTTCTATAAAGGTAACAGCAAGTACCTCTTCGTCTATACAAGTTCCACTTCCTGTCTACTTGTCTTCGGCAATGCTAATAAACAAAACAAACAGACTAAAAGTATGTATTGGCAAACAAAACAATCATTTAATTATGATTTGTTTAACTTGTTTCACAATTAGGCAGTTCAGCTGCATACAAATTGATCAGATCAGAGAATATCGGCTTGGCTTTTGGCCCTCTGTATGGAATGGCGGCTGAAATAGCAGAGTCACATCTCTGACTCCCATCCCAAGCCAAATGATTTGCTACACCATGACTGAAGCCCTCGTCCCAAAGGACATAGGATTACAACTTCAGTGTGTTTTCCACTCTGTTAGGGTGTTCCTTTCAAATTTGGTTATCCAATCTCAGAAAGTTCAAGTATTAGCTTTATTCAGAATTTTTTTTTTTTTTTTTTTTTTTTTTTTTTTTTCAGAATTTTTTTTGAAATGAAAAGCGAATTACTTTGTGGAATCGTTTCAAGAATCAGGAAACTTTACAAGATTCCTGGTGCGATTCCGATCCTTTGGGAATCACTGTAGTAGGAGAAATAAGTTCAAAAACTTACCCATAGAAGTACTGAAAAACAATCGTCGTCCCCCCCCCCCCCTTCTAAATTGTTCGCATTGATGTGCACCAACATTCAGCTAGGATTCTTCTTTTTTTGAGGGTGCCATTCCTAGGAGTATATTCATGATTGAATTTCAGCTTCTGGCTTGGGAATCTTGAATTTTCCAAATAATACAGAGGTGCCGATAGGGAGGGGGGGACTAAATGATGCTGCCTTATATTTTTATTTTGAGATTTTTATTATGCGGCATTGGAAATGATGATTAGACCCCCCTAAAATTCAGTTTATGGGCCACCATGAAATAATATATCTTTAGTTGATATTTTTTGCGATATTGGGAACATTTTCTATTCAGGATTTAATTTTTTGAGGATTTGAGAGGGTTAAGTTTTATCTTTGTGATGTTTAGTTGACCTTGTTTTTTAGTAAGTCAGGTATTTAAATAGTGTAGTTTTATTGTTTGTAAATTATTATCTGTAATGCAGGAATGACAGCTTGCTGTGACGGCCCATGTTAGTTACAACTAGTGATGTTTTTAATCCTTGAATAAAAGACAGTTGTCTTGGATGTTTTAAGAAGTAAAAATGTTGTTGGCTAAGAAGCGAATCTGGGAGCCAAATTCTCTTCTTGTCCCTCTATTATTAACTTTAGTGAGACTTCTTCCTGATATTTATTTATCGACTACTTCAAGTGCAATATTGAGTGATATTAATGAACTTTCAATATTAACACAAGGGAATAACAGATATAGTGGAAGACATTATAACAGACATGAAGCTGTTAGTATTAGCCCCAAAAGCCTGGAGTACCTTTTCGAAAGACATCACAATGATGTTCTGAATGATCTCAATAATCTTAGACAGTTTTCGGACCAACACAGAAGGATTGTTGAAGCGTATGTCTTGAGACTTGTGGAGAATTCGTATGGGTTTGAGAACTTTTCTCTTCCCAGCACTTCGTCTCTCTGTGATAGAGGTCTTGCTGACCTGAATGGGACACAAAGACCTCTTCAAAGATCTGTTTCAGCAACTAGTGATTTAAGTAGCAGCGATTTACCTGATTTGAATATATTCGACCTGAACATTAATGATGATGATCTGTATCCCCTGGAATATCAGTTTGGTGAAAAGTCTCTTCTTGATGAAGCTATCGGACTGTCAATGTCAATGGAAGCTCCGATATCCCTCTCACCTAGTCGATATGACGAACTTACGCTGGAGGTAATGTAGCATACTGAATTAAGTAAAAGTAGATTTAGCTGTAATTACAACTCTTGTATATGTGCTTCAGTAGCATTCTATTTACTCGTTTCTGAGGCAGATTCATTGAGTGGTAATTTGATTAGCCTGCCTTTTTTCTTTTGTCAAGAAAAAGTGTTGCAGTTTCCGTATTGCTTAATAACAGACTTCTTAGCTTCTATTTCTGGCTATTCTTTTTTCAAATTCGCAAGCTTTCTCTATAAATTTACCTCGATATATCAGTGCAAGATAATTCTCCTTTTGAAGCTGTAGACTTTCTTTGGTAAATTTTCACATTTCTAGGAGCACAGCTTCAGTTGATCCATTAGTTTAGCCTGCAACTGGCCCACTGCACTATATTCTGCGACGTAGTTTTTTTTATACACAATTTGCCTTTTTTTTTTCACCTAAATACTAAGGTTTTGAAGGAAAGAAAAAAAAAACAAAATGTAATGTGTCAATTATTGGGTTGTGTATTATTTAAAACCTTAGCAGCACTTTTGAAACTGGAGGACGTGGTTTTTTCATTGTGTTTTTGTCTGGAGTTAGCTTTGTACCTAGTAAAGTTGACTCCTTTATCTGCCATGGTTTAAGGTCTACAGCATAGAGTATGGGTAATTTATAAGAATGGAAACCGGCGTTAGTATCGGCAAAATAACTTCCGACGCCATCTAGCATTTGGTGAGACTTCGCATTTTTTCCACAATAAGAATAATTAATTTAGTTAGTGTAATTAGTAAAATTAGGGCAGTAATAAGTGTCTAATCAAGTTCCTGGCTTAAAAAGCGATTCCAAAGCTTGAAAAAATGCCAAGTTTTGCTTGCTAGATGGTGTTGATGGTTTTTGGTTCCGATACTAGTGCCAGTGACCACTCTTATAACTTACCTAATCTCTTTGGTCTACGACAATTGGGGTAAACCGTGCAAGCTGTTATTTTATATCCTATTTTCGTGCCATAAACATTATTCGATATTTCTGATCTAAACTCAAGAAAGTCCGTTACTCGTTATGAGATCAGTTGTTTTACTATTTTTGCTTTATATTAACTTCTTTAGTTATATAAGGTGTTCTTGCTGTTGTGGGGTCTGTCCTTATGTGAATCTTACTGCCATCTTATGGTAAGCTGTATACAATAGTGGTAGAAGATATTTCTCATTGTATGTTACGGTGCTACTACTGCTACTTCTGTCGTCGCAACATCAAGCGGCATGAAGCAAAAAGAGCTACATACCCCTTTTCTCCACCCGAGCTTGTTCAGAAGTTCACTTATTACTCTACCCAATGAAGTCTCTTTTTTTTTCGCAGGATTTTTTGTAGCCTATCATTTCTCATTCTTGAAACGGGATTGAACGAACCATCTTGCATTATACCTTTCATATTTAACTGTCCTTGCATTAGATTCTAAGACCGTGTGATTGAACCACATTTTTCGGACAGCTTGTTGTTTTATATATGGTCATTCAGACAGGTTCCTTAAGCTATCCTTAGCCAACTCCTCTGGGAAATGTCTAGCATATTTTCCCCAGCTACTAGACCTGCTTCTTACTGTAACGCAGCAATAGCATTCTTGTACAAATTACCAGTTACTTTAACGTACCCTTTTGACATACTAAACAAGGATAAAACATTCAGTAAAGCTTTTGTATCAAGTGAAATAATTACCTGTTCGTAGTCTTTCCAACTCAGTATGTCAGTATACTATACAAGGATAAAACATTCAGTAAAGCTTTTTTATCAACTGAATAATTACCTGTTCATAATCTTTCAAACTCAGCATGTCAGTATAAACACCAGAGACTGTTAAACACATTCTCCTCTCTCCCTAAAACCTTGTTGTTCTTCTCTTAAAACTACCTCCAACATCTTTTAGTCTAATAAGTATCAATATGCAAAGTAATTTGTTTCCTACAGAAATCCATCTAATCCCTGTACAATTACCATACTCAGTCTTATCACTTTTTTATAGATGGATTCAGGTAACCTGAAATCACAAGGTACATCCCTCTGTCAAAATCACAATTTTGAGCATATTATACCTAGCTTCGTAAATATCATAGAACCATTGTTTTGTGGATTGGATATAACTTAACACCAACGCTAGTTTATTTGCAGTGTCTGGAAATGTATAGCCCAAATGAAATTAAGTAACGAGAGTTACTGCATTGTAAATAACTATGATTACCTTAAAATATTATTTTAAAAAACGAGTGTATGAAAGTTCCAGAAGATGACTCATTTCCGAAACCATAGGTATTTTTAAAAATAAAAGTTATATTAGAAAGCGTTCAGCATCAAGGAAAACCATAATTAATTGTTAAATACAAAGCATTGCACATTTACATTTGTGCTCAAAAGGAAAATGGTGTCCAAGAGGAGTTCAAATAAGCAGCTTTAATTTTCGAGCTATTTTGCATGAACGTTGTCACTGACGGTTACTTAATCAAATTATGTGATATGTAGTATAAGATAATACACTGTTTCAAAAACTTCTATTATCAAACAGTTCGTGGTAACGAACTATAAGTAAGGAGCGACCCGGCTCAATGGTAACCGAAACTCTAGAAAACGGTATTTTGATACAAATAGATACATCAAAAGAATCAGATTTTAATGCTGATTTCAAATATATAAGTTTCATTAAGTTTAGTCCTACCCATCAATAGTTACGCGCCTGAGGAAATTTGGCTGATTTTCGAAAAAAGGGGGAAAGACCCCCTAAAAGCTATAGAACCTTAATGAAAATCACACCATCAGATTCAGCGTATCAGAGAGCCCTACTGTAGAGGTTTCAAGCTCCTATCTGCAAAAATGTGGAATTTTGTATTTTTTGCCAGAAGAAAGATCACGGATGCGTGTTTATTTGTTTTTTGTTTGTTTGTTTTTTTTCCCAGGGGAGAGCAGAAATTATCCTGTATATGAAAGGGGCTGTCCCCTCCTCAACGCCTCGCTCTTTACGCTAAAGTTTGACTTTCTCACAACTCTATTTTTTTAAACAATGAAAAACTTTAGCGTAAAGAGCGAGGCGTTGAGGAGGGGACAGCCCCTTTCATATACAGAATAATTTCTGTTCGTTTTAAGTTTTAATGTCGCTCCTTACTTTCAGTTAAAAAAACTTGTTTTTTTTTTATTTAATCCAGTAAGGCCTGCTTGGTGGCCATCCAAAATCAAAATATATTTCCTGCAAATAAATGTACCCTTTTCTTTTAATGCCCTCCAGGATTGATCGTCTCATCCTCTTTCCCCGCCCCATCTAGTATACTAAGGTTTTAGTGGAGGATCCATAGAGGATATACTCCTCTGGCAGGGGCGTAATTTACTATGGGGCACGGGGCAGCTGCCCCTCCCAGACCCCAGTCCCCCAGCTGAAAGTTAGTCTTTTCAAAAATCTTGTCAAAACTAAGATCAAGTCTGCATAATTCAAGCCTCCACAGGAACGGTCAGTTTTCTTTAGTATATCTTTACCTTTATGGTATTATATGGCTAATTTTTTCCGTTTTCCCTGTCATTTTTACTTGATTTGGAAAATTTGGTCTAATATATATATATATATATATATATATATATATATATATATATATATATATATATATATATATATATATATATATATATATATATATATATATATATATATATATATACAGGGGCGTCGTTTGGGGCTGGCAAGGGGGGGGGGGTTGCCCCCCCCCAATAATGTGGAGAAATTTTTTTATACATCCCATGCGCTTTGACTATCCAGATATGGACCCCTCTCCCCCCCCTCCCCCAATGAAATTGCTGGAGATTCGAAAAGAGAAAAAAGAAGAGAAAAGGAAAAAAGATTGTGAAAATCGTATTGATTATCCTCCTATAGTAGAAATCGATGCATGACGGTGCGCGTGCGGCGTAGCCGCACGTGCAAAAACTTTTTTGAGCATTTAGTAAAAACAGATGCAATCTAGTAAATTTTTCCTCTCCGATTTAGTAAATTCTTTCAGGTCAAGGCGGCAACCCTAATTGAAACCGGAAAAGATGTCGATTTGGTTCAGAAGGCGTTGTCTCCCTAGGTATTGAAAATGCGTTATATCTTTGCGACGAAAACAACCATGACATTAAACATAAAATATCATTTATAAAATGCAAAATCACCCCTGTTACTTGGGTTTGTAAATAGCAAATGATGAATAGCCTAAAATGTGAGTTTAGTGCAAGTTGTTTGTATGACATGCGAAAATTTTGTTGATAGACCCATTTTATTTCCCCTGTTTCAGTTCAGTCGAAACCATGTTTGTGTAGACTCGTGTGATTAAATATGCAATAAAACTTTTTTGGTAAGGATTTTTCTTTTTTTTAGAATTTAATTTCCCTTAAAAATTTGGGTTTGGTTTTTGTTTTATGTTCAGCTTACTTTCAGATAATCTCTAATTTTACAAATTAATAATGTACTATGAGTTTGTTAAGCCAAAATTTCTGCAAAATTGACATCGAGTCTATACGTTATAATTGAAAGGAATAGACGCTACTACAAGCAGGTTGCGTTACACAAAATGCATATTGTGGACGTTTGAGAGTTCCCGCATGCGTATGTCAATTGTATTTCTGTATTTGATTGTTGTTGACAGTAAATTGATATCAAATATCTAAAAATATTAGAAAGCTACCAAACTCGAAATAATTGCTGCACTTGCAAAAAAGTAAAATTTTATGTGAAATATATTAATTTGAGTAAATTTGAATTTGTAGGATGGAGGAAGCAGATTGAGAAAATAATTTGTAGAATTTGAAGGAAATATTCTAATGTTGATAATATCATTTTGTGGGTTCGTTTTTTGTGCAAGTTTTGTGGTATTTTATTTTGGGCAGCGTCTCTTCTTTTATTCTTCTTAAGATTCATTGTTAGATCATGGTGCTTGGCCTTTTGAAGATTGGTCTAGTAGTATAAAAAAAAGGAAAAATGAATAGAAAATAAACTCAACTAGTATGACGGGCTCTTCTTAAGGAATCATTACAGATTTTGTTAACATATTGATGAAAGTGGCAGTGACTACATAGGATTTTAAAGAAGAAATGAAAGATCTGTGAAGATTTTTCCACTAGTCTATGATTAAATGTTTTTAGCTATGACAGTTTTGAACCCTCTTGTTTAGAAATTGCAGTTGAATATTGGTGTCGTAGCGTAGACTCCTCTGTCCTTCAGAATCAAAAAATAGTCCCAAGTAATAAAAAAAGAAAAAATGACAAAGCTGTAACCAGCTAAGGACCTTGACTGTCGATTGATGGTGCCAAAAAAGATCTTTTTTTTTATCTATTCTCGTTCGAAACCATTCTCGTGGTGCCCTTATAGCACCTTCCTACTGAGTTCATGGTGGACCTGTCCAGTACCTTCAAGATGTAATTGCTCAAACTTTCTTTATTGTAATTTTTTCAAGGAATATATAAATTTGGATGTCCATCTTTTTTTGTAGCTGGAAGTTTTGACTTCAACACCTCTTTTGTTGGTCACGTATATGAATAATGTTCACCAAGGGAATCTGATACAATTATAGGCTATTGCTAGTAGGAAGATGAGTATAAAAAATTATACAGTTGCTAATAAACTTGACACAATGACGAGTCACATCATTTAGTTTATCTTTACTGTGGTTTTGTTATACTTTAACTGCTGATTCACATGACCAAGAGAGTTCGAAGATTTAGCTGTCTTGTACAGAAACACAAGTTTTGAAATCTAGGGAGAACAGTCGCTTTCTGGACAAACTTTCTTACTTAAAAATGCTACAAACTTACTTAAAAATAAGTAGTTTAGCTAGGTCAACGAAACTTTCAGGTTTTGGATGTTTGATTTCTGAAAGGTTTACTCAGCTGACGAGTAAACCTAATCGAGAACCAAAGGTGTATCCAGGATTTTAGTTTGGGTTTGGGTATTCTGTTTAGGAGGGGGAAGGGCACACAAAGAACTTTACAAAACGCATCAAAAATAAATTTGTATGAATTTTTCATACTTCTTTACGAGTTGGACAAAATTTGGAGGGAGGGGGTGGGTCAAACCTAGTAGCCCTCACCCGTAGATACGGTCTTGTCCAGAACCACCCTTACAAATTTACATAAAAAGAATATGAATTCCTAATGGAGTGCAAAAACCTTGTACCTGATCTGTTTCAAATTGATCATTGTAGCTGAAAAAAAACTTCGCAAAATTGATTGTAAACACTTAAGATACAAGGTTCTTGTAAGACGAAGTCATTGCTTCAGTAAACCAAATGATGTTATGCTATATAACAGAGAAACAGGGCCTTAAGCTGTCCGACTTAAGCTTTCATGCTATATATAAAAAAAAAGAAAAAAAGATTGCATGCTGATCGATCTAGGTGTTGATAAATCCATATTTCAACCTATACTCCCAGGAGAAGTTTATTATTTTTGTAAATAATATTCTTTATTTTGTCCGACTTAAGCTTTCATGCTATATATAAAAAAAAAAGAAAAAAAGGTTGCATGCTGATCGATCTAGGTGTTGATAAATCCATATTTCAACCTATACTCCCAGGAGAAGTTAATAATATTCTTTTTTGTAAATAATATTCTTTATTTTGTCCGACTTAAGCTTTCATGCTATATATAAAAAAAAAAGAAAAAAAGATTGCATGCTGATCAAAGGTCTACCAATCTCCTGATTCGATGCCTTCGGCTGGGAGTGCAATTTGCGGTTGGGGACAAATCGTCCGACGCTTCCCGCGTTTTCTCTCCAGATTTCTCTAGATACCCATTTAGAGCTTGGTCGACACTAGCTGAGCTTACAGAGTCGCACCATTGTCAAACCAAATAACCAGCGACACCAGGACTCGAACTCCTGACCTCGGGTTTTCAAGTTTGAAGCGCTAACCACTCGACTAGGACGGTTTTCATGCGCAAGAACCAATCCGGCTATGCGTTCGTGGCTCGAAGTTTGACTTGTTAGTAATTTGAAGAAGTAACGTATAGCAAAATAGTGTGAACACAACGTGTAGCAAAATAATATAATCAGCTTACGAGAATACTTCACAAAAAATAATCCAATGGATTTCAAGCATACTTCTTAACACGGAGAGGAGTTTAATTAAAATACAAATTTAATTATTTGAATTAAATTTCTTGTGATTTTTTGTAGTTGTTTTGAGCATCGCTGCACTATCAATGGTGTCAGTTTGTTGTAACATTTTTTTCTTCGCGGTGTTTTCCCATTGTTATAAGACCGAACTTCAACGTTAGCGTAAACACCGCATTTTTGACGCAAGTTCATAGACCATCTAACATAAGTGCTAAAAGATAGTCGTTTTTAGTACGATTAAAAGAAAGGTCCAGAAGACGACTGCATGAGAAATGTAAAAAAATTGAAATGGTCCTATCGGTTGACTAGAAAAAAACCTGGGAAATCGAATAACCTTATCCGTTGATTTGGGTTGATATTTAGCCTTATTTCACCGTAGAGTCGAAGGAATTTTTACATTTTAATTTATAATTCCAAGTTTGCTGGTGTTGAAGCGCCAAAGGGTTCCTCGAAAGACTTCGAAGCCGACACCTACCACGCCCTTGTTCCGCAGGGATGGTTGTCAACCCCGTGTGTAGCTGACCTGAACCATCCACAGCAGTACTAAAAATGTTTATCTTTGTTTATTTTCGAAGTTCCTTTGTGTTTTGTCTGTTTAGCGTACAATTGTCCTTTAAAAGACAATTTTCCTTCAAACGAAAAAAAGCAGGAAAAAAAGAACAGAAAATGAGTTATATATAAGATATAGGAATTTTTAATAAAATAAGGTGAAAATCCCGATATTAAGGAGGGAGGAGGACTTTGTAGAGAGGAGAGGGAAACGAGCGTAGAACTTTAAAAATTGACATTTTGCATATAAAATAGAAGGAATTGTGATACTATTGCATAAGCATCTCGGCATTTTCGGCATGTATCTGAAGTTTTGTACCATCTTTTATACCAAAGCTCGTGCCATTTTGTAAATTATTCTTTTTTTATAGTTTAAGTGAGAAAAGAACAATTTAATTAGTCCTTAATTTTTTCTAGGATGCCGATTTAATCGAAATCTTGTGGAAGCAAGACATCGATCTAGGTGTTGATAAATCCATATTTCAACCTATACTCCCAGGAGAAGTGGGCGGGAATTTGAAAGTTGTTAATAAAGTAAAGGTAAGATTTGTCCTTTAGGTCTTATCTCCGTACTGTGCTTGTGTGTGCCGACTTCAGGCCCCTTAAAGCCCCATCCTCGTGCCTGCTTCGTCAATATCCTTGGCACAATCAGTTTCGACCAATCAGGACTACTTATAAAAGAGAAAACAATTTTGATTGGTCGAAAGTGATGGTGGTTAGAAATCAATGTCCACTTACGGACGCATATATATGTCTGGTTTCAACTAGTGTGAAGTTAATATTGATAGTATTTTAATAGCTTAAGAAATATTATTTTAATAGTTTGGAAATATATATCAACTTTTAAATAATAAGAAACTGTTTTAGATGATTGGGTGAATCTCTCCTGAGAAATCACTGTGTATCCCAAGGTGAAGATATACCACAGGTTGGTAACCACAATCTTAAAACACAGGGTCTATTTGAAACAATGGTAAAGTGGATTTAGAAGCTGTTTAAACCGTTTCTAAAAGAAAAATGTTCTAAGTCTTAAGCCCCTTTTTAAAAGAGAAAACTGGATCGGGTGTGGGATGTTAAACTGATGATGGAAAGACTGACCAGGGTCTGGACAATTAATTTTCCTATACCAAATAGACTATGTGTAGTTTATTTTATTGTGAAAAATAGGTTCTGGGCTCCAATCGCATTCTCGAATCGTATTTTTGAATAATGAAATTTTGGGACAAATTTATACCACATAGAGTTAAGAGTTTCTTCAGCTAATACAAATAAATGACACTATTTAGATTAAAAGCCGTTTTATCATTTTCTTTTTTGGGTGAGGGGGGGGGGTCAACTCCCATGGTGGGATGCAAAGTGTTTGTACTAAATTCACAAAGCATGTTTTTTTTTCTCACGCATAACGTATGCACAAAAAAAAAAAATATAATCTACATCCATTAAGATCGATCTGGCTAAAACAGTCCGGTAAAAATTGAAGCATTAGGTTGGTCTTTTTGTCTTGTCCACATACAGTATGTATGTATCTTTGCTTAAGAACACAGCTTTGTCGACCGAAGGTTATACGGCGCCATTATGTATAGTAGTTTTTATCAGTTCACTTAGAAGGATTATAACAATTCAGTGAATCCACAATAGCCTAATATAGAATCAATATTCCTAAGTAAAAATTTATGTATATTCTCTATTATTAAAACTGGGAAGACATAGGCCTACGCTTGTTTTTTTTTTATATTTATTTAGGCAATGTTTGGAAATATTGTTAGACAGCTTGAGATGAAGTTCTATTATAGCGTAATAAAAGAATAGAAAATTATCAAATTTTATAATAAAAATCGTATTTTATTTTATAAAGTTATAATAAAAGAATTATAGTGTTATAATAAAAACAAATAATATAGTAAATATATTTCTACATTTATTATAGATTTATTATAATAAATTTATAATAAAATATTTATATTATATATATATATATATATATATATTATATATATATATATATGTATATGCACACTATCTTTATAAACGACCAATAAATGTATATTTATTTATGTATGTATTTTTTCTCGAAAACGGCTCCATATTTTTTCGGGAGATATTTTGGCCTAAAAAACGATCTAGATAGGTCCGAAGTTAGAGACAATTCGTTAAGAGTCTTAATTTTGGAAAAAAAATATTTATGTGAGTGACCTCATTTTTATATACATCAGTATTGCAATGACGTTGTCACACTTTTCACACTTACGTGTGAAAATTGAAGATTTTCATGTATGGAGAAGTTTATATTAAATTGCTCAAAAAGCAAAAAACTGATAATTGCAAAAATATTTGCATATATTTTGACAAGGTATTACAACAATTCAAAAACCTAAAAAAGAAAACCAAAATTTGAAACTTAGTAGAAATCATTGTTAGAAATCGGACTATTCAAAATCGGATAATCAAATATCTTTGAATAGTAAATAGCATGAAAAGACATTAAATTGCATAAAAAGCAAAAAACTGGTATTTGCAAAAATACTTGTATATATTTTAACAAGGGATTACAACAATTCAAAAACCTTATAAAAAGAAAACCAATTTTGAAGCATGGTAGAAATCCCTGTTAGAAAAATATCATTACCGAATTTCTTTTCTTATAAGTATAAGCAATGTCTTTTTAAGACATGAAAACAAGTTGAAATTTTTTTAAAGTTCATTTCAGAATCGCTGAAGTTATTATGTGAACTGCAAAAATATTTACGGCGCCTGAGCAATAGTTTTAATGTTTTAATTCAAACTAGAGAAATACCTAAAAATTTTAAAATTACTGTTTTTTTGTTAGACAAAATCAACTCGCTACGTGATTAAGCTCACAGGTTTGAACGCAACCAGATATGTTATGTCAGTAAGAAGGCCCAAAAACCGAAAATTTGCAATTATGACAGAGGACGATTCTCTATTATGACGAGGGAATACAATATTACAACAATTCAAAAACCTTAAAAAAGAAAACCAAAAGTTTCAAGCTTAGTACATATCGTTGGTAGAAATCGGACTAGGTTCAATAATCAAATATCTTTGAAAAGACTGCAGTATGAAAAGACATTAAATTGCGTAAAGAGCGAAAAACAGGTAATTGCAAAAATATTTGTATATATTTTAACAAGGGATTACAATAATTCAAAACCTCAAAAAATAAAACCTTTTTGAACACAATCAGTTATATAATGTCAGTAGAAAGGGCCAAAAAACGAAAATTTGCAATTATTGAAAATGATTATTATCTATTTTGACAAGGGATTACAGCAATTCAAAAACCTTAAAAAAGAAAACCAAAAGTTTGAAGCTTAGTACATATCGTTGTTCGAAATCAACAACGTTGTTAGAGTTCAATAATCAAATATCTTTGAACAGACATCAGTATGAAAAGACATTAAATTGCGTAGAGCAAAAAACTGGTAATTCCAAAAATATTTGTATATATTTTAACAAGGGATTACAACAATTCAAAAACCTCAAAAAATAAAACCTTTTTGAACACAATCAGTTATATAATGTCAGTAGAAAGGGCCAAAAAACGAAAATTTGCAATTATTAAAAATGATGATTCTCTATTTTGACAAGGGATTACAGCAATTCAAAAACCTTAAAAAAGAAAACCAAAAATTTGAAGGTGAAATATTTGTATATATTTTAACAAGGGATTACAACAATTCAAAAGCTGAAAAAAGAAAACCAAAAGTACATATCGTTGTTCGAAATCAACAAAACGTTGTTAGAGTTCAATAATCAAATATCTTTGAACAGACATCAGTACGAAAAGACATTAAATTGCGTAGAGCAAAAAACTTATAATTCCAAAAATATTTGTATATATTTTAACAAGGGATTACAACAATTCAAAAGCTGAAAAAAGAAAACCAAAAGTTTGAAGATTAGTAGAAATCGTTGTTAGAAATTGGACTTGCTTTAATAATTAAATGTCTTTGAAAAGATGCAGTATATAAAGACATTAAATTGCGTAAAGAGCAAAAATCTGACAATTGCAAAAATATTTGTATATTTTAATAAGGGATTACAATAATTCAAAAACATTAAAAAAGAAAACCAAAAGTTTGAAGCTTATCGTTGTTAGAAATCGGATTTGGTTTAATAGTCAAATATCTTTGAAAAGTCTTCAGTATGAAAATACAGCAAATTGTCTGCGGTTAGATGATAAGCGACAATGAGAATCCATATATAGAAGCCTGCCAACTTGCCGAGTGCCGGGGCCCGGCGACTGGTAATTGCAAAAATATTTGTATATATTTTAACAATGGATTACAACAATCCAAAAACCGTAAAAAAGAAAACTAAAAGTTTGAAGCTTAGTAGATATCGTGTTAGAAATCGGACTTGCTTTAATAATCAAATATCTTTGAAAAGGAGCAGTATAAAAAGACAGTAAACTGTCTCAAATAGTCTGCGGTTAGACGACAAGCTACAATGAGAATCCATATATAGAAGCCTGCCGAGTGCCAGGGGCCTGTGGAAAGATTGTTAAACCGCTTGAGATGAAGTTCTATTATAGCGTATTAAAAAAATTGAAAATTATTAATTTTTATTATAAAAATCATTTTTTATTATAACAAAATATAATAAAATTATAATAAAAGAATTATAGTGTTATAATAAAGTATTATAATAAAAAAATAATACAGTAAATATATCTTTACATTCGTTATAGATTCATTATAATTAATTTATATTATAATATTGTATATTATATATGTATATATATTATAGTTTGTATTATGATAAAACAATATTTAATTAAAATTGCATTATATAATTAAAATATATATATATATATATATATATATATATATATATATATATTATATATATATATATATATATATATATATATATATATATATTATATATATATATATATATATATATATATATATATATATCTATATATATATATCTATATATATATATATATTATATATATATATATATATATATTATATATATATATATATTATATATATATATATATATATATATATATATATATATATATATATATATATATAATATATATATCAAATGGTAAAATGCGCAGACTCAAAGATGACCATATAAGCAGGCATGTATCTTGATATTGCTTGAAACATACAGCTAGATCTGACCCTGGCCTTTTCTTGCTTTGAATTGTTTTTTCTTGTTTTCTGATAGAATCATTTTGATATTATTCTAAACGTTGAGATTATATTGAGTACAATATTATTAGTTTCTAGACACGTTATGAATTATCCTAGCTCACCAAGTAAGTTTAAGTAGAGAAGAGTCTACCAAGTAAATTTTGCCAAACCGAATAGGAAACCGAATTTAGGAACTTTCTTTTGGATATTCTGGTTTGCTAAATGTCTTTGCAGGTTTGCTAAATGTCTTTCTTTTCCTTATTCATAGAAGTACAGTTTTCTACCAAGAGAAACCTACATGGCTGCATTGTTGAGTCATATAATGTTTTTGAAAGAAATGAAATTTACTTTTGTTTGTCTTTTCTCACTAAGTTTTTTTTTTTTCCTTCCTTTTTTTGTTTTAATTACTTGGAAAGTTAAAACGGAATGAAAAAGGGTGTCTTGATTGGACATAATCAAAAACAAACAAGAAAGGAACACAAACGAGGCAAAGTTACAGCCTCTGAAAAATTCAAGAAATCTAATCATTTTCTCTTTTTTGCCATTTCATCCTTAAAATCGTAGAATATTTTACTATTCTGTCGGTCGTATCTCAGCTAGAAATTGTCTTAAACGACTGAAAAAATAAAATACTAAAAACTAAAAGTTACTGAAATCTATGTGGCACGTTTTTCTCTTCAACATTGTTTTGATTTGTTATCTTTTAAAGAAGGACCTCCGATAGCAGTACAGTATTTTGGCAAACTAAAAAAAAAGAATCCTTCAAAAAGAAAAAACAAAAAGCTTTGATATTTTATGTATAGTGTCGGAGCCTATTTACCTCCTGAACAACCAAGGATATCCATAGGGTTTAGAATTTATAGAGAGGTTTCTGACTCCAAAATGGCGTACTCTAAGCGCAACAAATGGTAAGATTCGTTCAAATGGGCATAATTTGAACAGCATGTCTCACTGCCTTTTGTACTGCTTCACATTTTCAATATTTGGACAAATAGTTAAGTTCTAGATCTTCGTAAACATGACGAAAAGATTTATACTTTACGTTTTACTAGTTTTAATTTTTACTAATTTTACCGTTGGAAGCAATGAGAATTCGCAAAATCTCGCCGGCTTTACGTTCTTACCTCTACTAACCAAGCCTCTAACTGCTAACCTCAGAAATACTAACCTCAGAAAACTCTTTAGTGTTCAGAAGCTTCGTGCTATTAGAGTATAATAAAAGTGTAAGCACTGGCAATAATATAATATATTATACAGGAAGAAGAACACGAGGCCAAGAAGGATGATCCCAGTGACGAAGAGGAGAAAGTTGACGATCCTTGGGCGGGATTCAACTATGTCATTGATTCTGAGACAGGTGCGTAGATTTTTCAAAAATTTTTACTATTTATTAACTTCTGTTTCATAATATTCTTTGCGGGACTGGGCACGTCAGAAGTGCCCGAGACACCGATTGTTCTTTTTTTTTACTTTTGCTGTTTGATATATGTTTCGGATTATTTGCGATTCTTTTGGGAATCAGAAATTATTGGGAGCTTATTTTATTATTGACAAATTCCTCGAAGTTTAGTTTTGTGTTTCCGAAACTAAGTTGATGGAAAAGAGGCTTTACTAAAGTTTAAAATAAAAATATGTGGGACCCCCTCCCCTCCCCAGTGAAGCCAACTTCAAATGAATGTGCAGCGCTGAACAAGGCCGTTATTCAAGTGCATTTCTAGGTTATAGGCTTTCCTTCCTCCTGGCAATCAGAAACGCGATATTTCGCTTCTGGGAACAATATATACGTGATAACCACAGAGCGTGACGGGAGAGTAGTAATAATTTTTCAGGCTACGACTTGCAAAAAAAAAACCAACATAAAATAAAAAAAATATTATAACCGCAGTTATATTTTTATGTAGCTGCAGTTCTATATAATTTCAGCTTTAATGGGACTTCGGATACGTTTTCATAGCAAAAGAATAAATTCAGCCACATTTTCATTGGCAGAAACATACAATCAAAATGAAAGTTTACACAAGTGACAATTCGGAAGCGTATGACCTGTATAAAACAATTAGCATAAACTTGTATAATTTTCTTTTTTCTATACATCAGAGCTCTGGTAGCAAATAAAACGTTATGAGGCGAATTTGTCCAAGTCCTACTAAATACACAGCGGAGAGTATTCAAAAAGGTGCACTACGTCTTTTTATTTTAACGCACCAACCAAAAGGTAAACTTGTCACGAGTTTTTTTTTTTTACCTTCGCCTATATAGGAATGTGCGTGTATTTTTATTTTCCATTATAAATAAAAATGCAAAACATGTGGAGTAAAAAGGAGAAAAAAAGTGTATGTATATAATTATTTCCCATTACATATAAAACTACCTATTATAATTACATTTACATATAAAACATTACATAATACCCACTATGTATAAAAAATACCTAATATAAAACTGATGGATTAAAGAATAGGAGCAAAAAGTTACATTTTAGTATAAACGTTATTTGGAATTTTTTAATGTTTACTTATTCGCAAGAATTATAAACGGACTTGTCCAATTTGGTTGCTAAACAGTGTTTTTATTCGATGGCCATTTTTTTTTTTTTTTTTGTAATTTTTCGATTCAAGCTTTTGTTTAAAAAAAGTTAAAAAAAAAAAAAAAAAAATATAAACCGAACTGGGTCAGGTTGGATTCTGGAGGACTTAAATGGTAACGTCATAATTATTCGAGAGGTACTTTCAGTAGTATATATCGTGGAAATTTCTTGAGCAAGCTGCTCAGAAAATGTTTCGAAAGTTCAGACATAAAAAGAAACGTGTTCTGAGGTCAAAGAAACGGGAAAACTTCATATTTATAAAGTCATAAAACTTTCTTTAATAACACAAATGAATTTTTTTGGCTTGGGCTGCCATGTATGTTTATTAAAGTGATTTAACAATTATTTTTATACCTCAAACAAATTTCTCAGAAATACCCAATCTCTGCATCAGGCCTTAGGGAAACTTCTGGGAACAAGTGTTGATTGTTGGCTATATGCAAAATGTTAACGAATCCGTTGCTAGCGTCCTTATTAATAGAGATGTCTTTGGCCGGGGATCTAGCTACCAAATCGTTTTTGTAATTCTTGACGAGGGTTTTGAATTCTATTCCAAAACTCCAAAAACCAGTCGTATAGTATGTAGCTCCACCTATCTCCAAACTCGTTATAACCAACTCCGGTACAAACTGAACCTAAAAATGTCGAGCGTCAAGAAGGATTTTTTGGAATTTCATGAATTACGGAGACATTTTTGATACTAAATGGTTTCCAAGTGTTTTAAAGGAAATCAATGGAAATACCGATGCCAGAATTGTTTTCACTGAAATTTCTAAAAACCAGAAGCAAAGAAAGGAACACATCTGTGTCACTAGCGACGGTACGGAAACGCTTCGTATAAGAACTGGAAGCGATCTTTCAAATGTAGAGGAGAACTGTCTCGTCTGCTTCTGCATGACTATTAACAAACTCGATATTTTTTTTCGATGGAGACTGCTCCTTCGTTTGATACGTGAAAGCGATTGGAATGGCAATAATTAATGATTCAGTTTCTTGCCTGTAGCCGTCCGCAAAGACTTGCACGTTCTTTATCCTTGACGTTAGAAAATAACGTTACATATCTCAAGTATATTTCTCAGAAATGAATAACCCGTGTCAACCAAATATTTCTCAGCTCGATATTGCTGCTGAGCTTGCACAGCCTAATCTGTTTGAGAGATCTCAGATATATGAGAGATAGATAAATCGCCACCGGTACGCCTAAAAGTCATATTTGACTTTCACACGTCTAAGTTAATTGACAAAAACAGTTTCATCAGCTGTTCTCAAAGAGAAGATCAGCAGAATAATGTAGATGAGGAGGATTGACGTATGATTTGCCTTGCTGATCTTCCTGTTGAATGGCGCTCTGCAACCGAGTTTTGGTAATTATTTCAGAAGTTTAATTTCAGATACGACGTCACTCTTAACCTTGACGAAATTGGAGATGGCTCTAGTATTGCCCTCCTATAAAACGACGGGAAAGCTGGGCACGATGGTCAAGGCCGTGCTCAGGGCTTTTTTTTCGGAGGGGTTTTTACTGGAAAAAAAAGTTTTTTTGGGGGGGGGGATTACACAAAAAACTTCAAAAAAAGCATACAAAATTTTTTATGTCCATTTTTGTTACGTTTTTACGAGTCAGACAAAAATTTTGGTGGGTTCAAACCGGGTAACCCCCCCCCCCCCCCGGATACGGCCATGACGATGGTATCTTTTGTGATCTTGAGTCCTGTATCAGGGTTGCAGCATCAGATGCAACCTAGTAGAGAACAAACTCTAGCCAATAGTAACCGAAAATTATGAACACGTTTTGAACAAAAAAAAAAAAAAAAAAAAAAAAACCTGTCAAGTGAGGAGCAGCTGCCATTTGAAGTTGATTCAGAAATTATATCCTTTTTTTTATTTAATCTTAATGGTAAAAATTTATTGCGAAAACAAAATCATAGGTGTTCCGAAAAACAGCCTGAAACCCCTGGAAGAGCATGTCAGATCGGAATGAAAACTGCACCGTTGGAATCATCATAGCTTAAAAACCCATATAAAAGAATTAGTCATCTTGAGCAACAAGGTAAATCATTACCTTGTGGTAAATCATTCACGTAGGAAGCAATGATCTCTCTTTTTTTTTCTTCTTCTTTCTTTTTATTGCAAGGAGCAAGACACTTTCTGTTTCTTTGCCTCCAACCCCACCGCCTTTGTCTCTGAACTTCCCCTTGTTTCAAACATCATCCATGTCCTTTTCTATTTCTGGTGTATATGAAATGATAAAGTACGTAACCCCTTGTTTATATATACTTAATGTTAATGATCTGAAGCCCTCGTTTCCATGTTTGTAATCAAAGGTTCATATAAGTATGATAAATAGAATCAGAAATTAGTTTGTATTTTCCTAAACCTAATTGCTGGCTACTTTTATGACTGACAGTTGCTCCTATAAACATTTTAACCTTTAAGATAAAATAACTTTCCTTATGCAGAGGATTCTGCTGCTTTTGACTTCCAGGTCCAAGCATAATAGAAAATAATTTCTATAGAAGGCTTCTTTTTTCATTTCTCAATCAGAAGAAATTTGTCTAGTCATTTGACTGCAAAAGCAATTTTATGCTTTGTAATGTGCTGTATAACAGTTTGGGACTTGAGCCTTGGGCAGTCTTACATCAGTGTTTTGTTCTGTCAAAATTCTCTTCCTTTTATATTACATCAGAATCTGTATATACCCTGACTCGAGATGATAGGTTAAGCAATGACTTTTGAAAACTGTCTTTACAACATATGGCTTACAGTATATTCTTAATTGATAAATAGATCCGGAACTGGTGATAATGTTATACCTTTCTTTCTGTAATGACTGGCTGTCATTACAATGATTGCTTCTTATGCATATAGATATTAGCATCATTTTATGTCGTCACAATCAGTTGTGTACTTGGGGTGACATTAATAGTGGACTTGCTGATGAGGGTTTTTGTAGCGATCTCATTACCATTCGATAGTTTTGGATTTGTCGAGTTTTTCCAGCCAGCTTATGTCTTTAAAGAAACCTCTAATATGTGTTTCTTTATTTTTTTTTAAATTTTTCAGCAAGGAAGGCTAGCAATCTACAAATCTTCTAATAAATTATTTTCATGTTTAAAGTATTTGAGCAAACCTCAAACGGACTCAAACCGTAATTTATTTACAATTTATTTAAACCATGATTTATGTATTAAACCCATACACCCTCTGAAATACTATACATTCTTTTTGTTTTCCGACTAAACCTAGGAACATGTGTGAATTTTCCTCCTTTTAAGTAACTTATGTTCGTGAAATATTACCGTTTGATGATATTCTGAAGGTCAGTGTTAGTTGTAAGATTCAAACTGTACAAGTAGTATGACCCTATATTGTAGATTAATTTAAAAACTTTTCCACAAGACAAGTTTTTTAAAGAAAAGTAAAGAGCTCCATTAAGCCAAGAATGAGCAAAAATAAAGTCAGATAATCTTCCAAGCGTAAAACTACCACAAATAACTATCAATAAATAAATGAAACTCAAAACGAATAGAAATTACAGTAAATAGCCGAGTCAAACTCAAAACGAGCAAAAATTAACATGAGTAGGTTAATTTTATGCCTTCTCAAGACCAGAACAAGACCAGAACCCTATGCCTTCTCAAGATCAGAACACAATTTGCGCTTTATTGAAAAAACAAACAAACAAATGACCGTGGATTGTCAGTTAAATTGACATATAGTGACATTCCTTCGTTAAGGTTTTAATAATTTTTCATTTATGAAAGTAAGAAAGATGAAAACATTTCAAGCACATTTTGTTTTCAGTAAAGCGCAAATTGTGTTCTGATCGAAATTTAAATAAACGAAATTTACAGGCCTTAACCTGAGGGCTATGGGGAGGCTGACATCCCCAAAGACACAATTACCGGACCTTTCAATAATACTGAACAAAATAGTTCTCTTTAAAATTTTTGATTGGATGTGTTTTGGGGAATGATGGGATTTTGGAGGCAGGCTGGTTGTCCTCCTTTCACTTTTGACTCTTCAAAAGGGCACTAGATCTTTCAATCGAATGAGTCCCATCTGATCCGAAGTTTATTCAATCATTCGTTCCATAAGAACCTTATATGCCCGGGGCATAACTTACAACACTTGCGCCTGGGCTCTGGAGGGTTTTGTCCACTTTGAAGCCATTATTATATGCTCTTTGGACTATAGTGAACAAAATGGCTATCTCACAATTTCGATTGGATGCGTTTGGGGAAAACAGGTTGTCTGGGAGGGGGAGGGGCTAGTTGTCGTATATCAATTTTGACTCTTAAAAAAGAACTAGAACTATACGTTTCCAATCAAATGAGCTTCCTTTAAATTTCAAACAACCACACCTTCCATAAACAGCTTATATAACCCGGCATATAACTTACAACCCTTGCCCCTAGACTCTGGGGGGGGGGGGTCAATCCCAAAGGCCTTTCTATGTGATTTTTGGACTGCTTTTGAACAAAAGGCTGTCTCAAAATATCAGTAATTTAGCACATCAAAAATAAAAATTTCTTAATATAATAGCTATAATACCTGTAATATATAATTATCAGTTATTATTCTTATTTTAGAACTAAACTGACAATCCACAGCCTTTTTTCAGTAAAGTGCAAATTATTTTCTGGTCTTGAGAAGCTATGGGGGCGGTCAAAGACAATTTCCAAACATTTCAACTACGCTGAACAAAATGGTTATCTAAAAATTTCGATTTGATGTGCTTTGGGAATTGATTGGCGTAGGGGGAGGGGGTGTTGCCCTCGACTTACTTTTGACTAATAAAAAGAGCACTAGCCTTTTCAATTTCCAATAGAATAAGCCTTTTTCGAAGTTTCTACGCCAGCGAATGGCCATCTCAAAATTTCTATCAGATACATTTCGGGAAAATACGAGGTTTGGGGGATATCCACCCTTCGATCATTCTCGATCTTGAAAAGGACTATAAAACTTCTGATTACCAATCCAACGAGCCCCCTCCGAAGTTTACAGGATCACCCTTTCTTATATTAACCTTATATGCCCACAGGGCATAACTTACAACCCTTGAAAACACGATCTTGATTGTGAAAATACGAGGATGTGGGGGGGGGGGGGTATACACCCTTCGATCACTCTCAATCTCAAAAAGGACACTAGAACTTCTGATTACCAATCCAAGGAGCCCCTCTCCGAAGTTTATACGATCACCCTTTCTATATAAACCTTATATGCCCTCGGGGCATAACTTGCAACCCTTGCCTTGAGGGCTGTGGGGGGGGGGGTTTGTCATCCTGAAAGACATAATTTATGAACCTCTTAATTACTTTTAACAAAATGGATATCTTAAAATTTCGATTGGGTGTATTTAGGGAAATGGTGGGCGTGGGAGGTTAGTTGCCCTCCGAGCACTTTGACTACTAAAAAGGGCACTAGCCCTTTCAATTTCCAATCGAATGCGCTCTTTTCGAAGTTTCATACGACAACAAATGGCCATCTCAGAGTTTCTATCAGATGCTTTTCAACGAAGTACTTGGGGGGGGGGGTGTATCCACCCTCCGATCACTTTCTATCTTAAAAAGGGCGCTAGAACTTCTGATCACCATTCCAATAGCCCCCCCCCCCGAAATTTACACGATCACCCTTTCTATATATACCTTATATGCCCCCAGGGTATAAATAATAACCCTTGCTCTGAGTGCTGCTGGGGGTTTGTTATCCATAAAGACAAAATTTCTGGAGCTTTCAATTATGTTTAACAAAATGGCTATCTCAAAATTTTGATTGGATGTGTTTGGGGAAATGGTGGGCGCTGGAGGGCTTAGTTGCCCTCCAATGAATTTTGACTATTAAAAAGGGCTCTAGCCCTTTTCCAATCTACTGAGTCTTTTTCGAAGTTTCTTCGTGAACAAATAGCCATCTCAAAATTTCTATCAAAAATTTTGAATTTTGTTCCAATTCTCTAAGAACGACTCCTGAAACACAAGAGTTGTTTAATTAGAACAATAGGAAGTTTTTTAAAATTACTAAGAAACTTTAACTTAAAGAGCGAGGTGTTGAGGAGGGGGCAATCCCCTTCATACACGTAATAATTTCTGTTCGTTTTAAGTTTTAATGTTGCTCCTTACTTTCAGTTGAAAAAAAAAATGTTTTTTGAATTCAATTTGTATAAGATGCGAGCATCGAAGGTGGGGAAAGAGATTATTCAAATCAATTAATCTCCCTGCTTGAATGTATTGGTGCTGTGATTCTTTCAGCCCTTCTCTATGTTCTAAGAATTGTTCCGTCATATATGCAGAAAAGAGGTAGCTAGATGCTAAGCGACAAGCCTTAGGTGACGTAAGATATTTCAGTTACAATTTGAAAATTATCTGATTTGGGCTCTTTATCTTCCTGGTGGAGAAGGGACTGGTGACAGAAAAATGCAAGATGGGAAAAACTGCAAGAGTTAGGACTGCATTGATGGCTTCAGGCAGTATGAATGCTGCAGAAATGTGATGAATTTCAGTGATAGAGTCTCGCTACCATTCAGTTTACCTGGATCTTTGTCTGCCGGTGAATTACGGATGCAGCGATGGACCCTTGATCGGCTTGAAGTGTAATGCACGCTAATAAATTTAATATAAACATTCATAGTCCTCAAAACCGTCGAGGTGACTGATAGATCTTTCTGTTGGAAAACGTTTTAAGAAAAATATTTAAAGTTGCGGTTATCAACACTTTGATGCATTAAATCAGTTATCTTTTATGTTCTGGGGAAGGCTTTTCGTGCTGATATTTAGGTTAGGGGTTAGGATCATCGAGAACTCGTTCGTTTTGGAATACCTTGGATCTAGGAAATAATATACTTTGCATAGTTTAGTTTCTTCAATGGGATATTTTTTGGTTAATAAGGGATATCGCGGCTGGTGGCCACGAACTTTATCATCCGATCAATTTTAAGTAAAAACATTATTTTTAATATTAATTAACGACCCACTAGGAGATAACTCATAATTTCGTAATTCGTTTAAAATGAACTGTTAGTTCACTCTAAGCTGATCTCGAATTGGACTTTTAAAAATACAATTGCCCTTCCTAAAGAGACGAGCTTACAATCCCGGTTGCCACAGGGATAAGACGCTGAACATTTACGACATAATTTGATATATGACCCTTGAAATATATTAATTTCTTTCATTTCCATGCAACTCCCCTACTTTCTACAAGCTGCTCCTCTTAAATGTTCAAAGTTCCAAATCTTCCCCAAAGTTTAAAATTCCCGTCCCTCCCAAGTTCCGGTGAGAATTTCACCCTCCATGCTTAATATATTTTATTCCATGGAAACTGCTTTGGTCTTTGAATCTTGTTTCTGTCATTCAAGGTTATCCCGTGACTAAATAAATGATGTTGCCTCTATTAAGCTGCTATAGCGGCTTAGAAAAAACTTTAAATTTTGCATTCCGTCCCTGACAGCCTGAAATCATTAGTCATAAACTTATTTCATTGTCATAGAGTATTACGCGTTCACTAGTCAAATCATTAATTTTGCTTGTGGGGGGTACAAGTCTTATTGAGAAGAAAATTCACCCTCTGCTTTGCCTTAGGAACTCTGGTACCCGTGGCAATTCAATGAAAAATGGCAGAATTGCAAGATCGGATTCTAAGTTTGCTTCCTTTTTGAGTCCTGTCAAAAAGGACATCATCTACAAGTCTTTATCGACATCAATATGTCGTCGATAAAGGGTATAACCTTTATCAACATATTGATGTTTGGTGACATAGCACCTCTCCTAAAATTATGATAGGATATACTCGTGTAAGTGATACCTGGCCGTTTTCCCCTAACCATTCATAGAGGCTTTGACTGCCATGCACCACTAAGACCACTGCAAATGTTCCACCGGGGCCACAGCGCATACGTCCCACGGGTCATGGCATAAAATGCCAAACTTCAAAATTTGAGCATGCAGAAATAACAAAAAAGCAAATTATTTTCAAATGTTTAGTTAAAATTTAGTTTGATTTGTTAATCGATCTCTAGCGCGTGGGTCGTAGGTTTTTGATTGGTTATTCAAGTGCTTAGTTGCGCAAAGTCAAATAGGAGACTGATGTAATGATAATGCAACTGATTTGTAAATAGGAGATTGATGAGTTGAGCAGTATATCCAACGAATCTGTTTTCGGATTGATTCTGGATGTCGTCTCGTATAAAATTGTCTAAACTTCCTATTATGCTCTTTCCTTAAAAAATAATCAAAAATTGTCCCTAGTAAGTTTTCTACCACAGTCTATACAAAATTCTATGGTTTTCAAAGGCATAATTAACTCCTGTTGTTTCTGCATTCCTTTCGAGATTCCAAAAACTGTTTAAGCTATGTTGCCACTTGGCTGTTTTGGCATATTCACTTCTAATCCAGTTAACTCCAAACTTCTCTCGGCCAATTCATTCCTTAAAGCAATTTCTTTATTTGTTGATGTATATTGGAACTAAATATAATCATAATGGCTACTATTCAGAATCAGAGATATAGATACGCTTCCCAAAAAACCAGGAGGGGGAGGAGATCCGTGGGTGCCATTCAACATTTCAGCATTAATTAAAATAACATTATATTTTATACAGAAAAGGAACACGATCAAAAATTAGTTCCATCACTCCGTGGACTAAGCCAGGCTTAACTATGAGTTCGTCCTTTTCAGAAATGTTGTTACAATCATATTGATAATATCATAAATTTATCAACTTGATCTTCAGTACCAAACTTGAGATCAATCAGCTAAAGCATGTGATGTAATTTCACACAGGAAACATTAAAACGCTTAATTCTCAAAAACATAATTGGATTGAGTAACAAAATAAATTTGGGGGGGGGGGGATCCTGTGAACCCTGATGGGTTTCTTGTGTAAAGTTAAGCCAGCAAAAACAGCAAATAGTAAAATATCTGGATTGATTATCCCGTATAAGATTCGAAGGCAGTCAAAAATACAAATTTTTTGACTCGGAAGATTTTTTAAAATTGTTCTCTCTGCTTCTTTGTGATGGGACTGCTTTTCCTTGAGTACTGTTTATAAGCAAATTTGTATTGGCAGTGTTTGTCTCTTAAGGAATATTTAGAAATATTAAGGGAATATTATAAAAAGGAAATTGTGCGACGATTCTTACAGTTTTTCCTTGTAAAATGAACCTGGATTTCAAACAGTTCGTGGTAACGAACTGTAAGTAAGGAGCGACCCGGCTCAATGGTAACCGAAACTCTAAAAAACGGAATTTTTGATACCAGTAGATACTTCTAAAGAATAGGATTTTATGCTGATTTCAAATATATAAGTTTCATCAAATTAGTCTAACCCATCAAAAGCTATGAGCCTGAAAAAATTTGCCTTTCGAAAAAAGGGGGAAACACCCATTAAAAGTGATAGAATCTTAATGAAAATCAAACCATCAGATTCAGCGTAACAGATAACCCAACTGTAGATGTTTCAAGCTCCTATCTGCAAAAATTTGGAATTTTTAATTTTTAACCAGAAGAAAGATCACGGATGCGTGTTTATTCGTTGTTTTTTTTTTTTCAGGGTGATCCTATCGATCCAATAGTCCTAGAATATCGTGAGAGAGCTCATTCAAACGAAAATCAAAAGTTCTAGTGCCCTTTTTAAGTGACTAAAAAAATTGAAGGGCAACTTGGCCCCCTCCCACGTTCATTTTGTACCAAAGTCACCCATTCAAAATTTTTAGATAGCCATTTTTTTCAGCATAGTCGAAAATCTAATAAATATGTCTTTGAGGATGACTTAGTCCCCCACAGTTCCCGAAGGAAAGGCAGCAAGTTATGAACTTCGCCCATTGAAAAACACTTCCCGAAAAATAAGTTTTTCAAAGAAAAGTAAAGGCCATTTTAAACTTAAGCTCTGCAGATACAAATACCTGTTAAAATTCAAACTCAAAACGACCAGAAATTACTATTAAAGAACAAATGAAACCCAACACGAACAGAAATTAAATAAACATTCATAGCAAATAACATACAACGGGTAATAATATAAATGAATAAATAGATCTTAAAGCGGGTGATGCTTAGATTGGATATGAAAATCAAGCTTAAAACGAAAAAAAATATTTTGCTATTGAAGTATAAACGAAACTTAAAACGAACAGAAATTAAATAAACAATCAATGCCAACAAACATACATTAGATATTAATGTAAATGAGTAAATAAATCTTAAAACGACTGAAACTTAAATTGAATATGCAAATCAAGCTTGAAACAAACAAAAATCCCTACAAACAAGAGTTTGGGTATCGCCTCCTTCTCTCGTTTCACTCGTTTTAAGATTTATTTGTTTATTTACATTAATATCTATTGTATGTTTGTATGCATTGATTGTTTATTTAATTTCTGTTATTTTTAAGTTTCATTTATACTTCAATAGCAAAATATTTTTTTTTCGTTTTAAGCTTGATTTTCATATCCAATCCAAGCATTACTCGCTTTAAGATCTATTTATTCATTTATATTATTACTTGTTGTATGTTATGTGCCATGATTGTTTATTTAATTTCTGTTCGTTTTGGGTTTAATTTCTTCTTTAATAGTAATTTCTGGTCGTTTTGAGTTTGAATTTTAACAGGTATTTGTATCTGCTGAGCTTAAGTTTAAAATGGCCTTACTTTTCATTGAAAAACTTATTTTTCGGAAAGTTTTTTTAAATTAATTTTTCTTCGTCTTTGATTGCAAAAAGTTTCATGTTTCTAAAAATTCCTTATTTCAAAATCAAACTTAAAAAAAATAAATAAAATGTTCATCAAAGTATCAAAACTGGTATCAAAGTAACAATATCAGAGACAACGCTATAGCGTTGTCTATAGTAAAGGCCATACTGCTCCAATGTTTTATTTACTTTTTATTTTTTCCCAGAGGCACTTCATATGGAAGGGGTCTTCGTAGAAACTTCAAAGGGGCTCATTCGATTGCAAATCTGAGATTTCTAGTGCCCTTTTTAAGGGTCAAAAGTGATTGGAAGGCAACTAACACCCCTTCCACGCCCACCAGTTCCCCAAACACATCAAATCAAAACTTTGAGATAACCATTTTGTTCATCCTAGTTGATTTCCAGCTAGAAATTATGTTTTTGAGTAAGACACTCCCCCACAGCCCTCAGGGCAAGGGTTGTAAGTTCTGCCCTGGGGGCATTTTATAGAAAGCTTTGTCGTAGAAACTTTAAAAAGGACTCATTCGATTGGAAATTGAAAGGGCTAGTGCCCTTTTTAATAGTCGAAAGTGATTGGAGGGAAACTAACCCCCCTCTCACGCCCACCTTTTCCACCAAACACATCCAATAAAAATTTTGAGATGGCCATTTTGTTCAATATAGTTGAAAATTCAGGAAATTAGGTCTTTGAGGATAACAACCCCCCCCCCCCCCACACACACACAGCCCTCAGGGCAGGGGTTGTAAGTTAGGCCCTGGGGCATCTAAGGTTTTTGTATAGAAAGCGTTGTCGTAGAAACTTCAGAAAGGGCTCTTTCGATTGGAAATTTAAATGGCTAGTTCCCTTTTTAATAGTCGAAAGTGATTGGAAAGCAACTAACACCCCTTCCACGCCTCCATTTCCCCAAACACATCCAATCAAAATTTTGATATAGCCATTTTGTTCAACGTAGTTGAAAGTTCTGGAAATTATATGTTTGAGTAGGACACTCCCCCCACAGTCTTCAGGGGCAAGGGTTATAAGTTATGCCCTGGGGGCATATATGGTTCTTATGGAAGGAATGCTCGTATAAACTTCAGAGAGGGCTCATTTGATTGGAAATTAAAAGTTTTAGTTCACTTTTTAAGCGTCTAAAGATGTTGGAGGGTATCCAGCTCAATCCCCCCCCCAAATCCTGTTTTCCCAAATGCATCAATAAAAATTTTAAGATAGCTATTTTTAATTAAAAAAACTTTTTCCACAAAATAAGTTTTTCAAAGAAAAGTAAAGAACTCCATTAAAAAAAAAAATGAGCAAAAATAAAATCAAATAATCCACCAAGCGTGAAACTACCACAAATCAGCATCGATAAATAAATGAAACCCATAACGAACAGAAATTACAATAAGAATTCGAGTCAAACTCAAAACGAGCAGAAATTAACATAAGTTGGGCTCAAAACCCCTATGCCTTCCTAAGGCCAGAACAAGATTTGCACTTAACTGAAAAAAATATAAATGTTTTTACTTTTATTAATTTAATAAATCAAATAATATTAACGTTTTCATTACTAAATATCAGTATATGTATATTAAACTGACAATGCACATTCATTTGTATTTTTTTCAGTAGCTTTGTCGTAGAAACTTCAAAAGGGGCTCATTCGATTGAAAATTGAAATTGCTAGTGCCCTTTTTAATAGTCGAAAGTATTTGGAGACAACTAACACCCTTCCAACGCCAACCATTTATCCAAACACATCCAATTAAAATTTTGAGATAGCCATTTAGTTCAACGTAGTTGAAAGCTCTGCAAATTAGGTCTTTGAGGATGATAACCCCCTCAGAGCCCTCTGGGCAAGGGTTATAAGTTATACCGTGGGGGCATATAAGCTTTTTATTGAAAGCTTTTTCGTAGAAACTTGAAAAAGGGCGCATTCGACTAAAAATTCTGAGGGCTAGTGCCCTTTTTTATAGTCGAAAGTGATTGGATGGCAACTAACCCCCCTCTCAAACCCACCTTTTCCCCAAACACATAAAATCAAATTTTTAGATAGCTATTTTGTTCAACGTAGTTGAAAGTTTTGGAAATTAGATCTTTAAGGATGACAACCCCCCCCCCCCCAAGCCCTTTGGGCAAGGGTTGTAAGTTATGCCCTGGGGGCATATAAGCTTTTTATAGAAGGCGTTGTCGTAGAAACTTCAAAAAGGGCTCATTCGATTGGAAATCGAAATTGCTAGTGTCCTTTTCAATAGTCGGAAGTAATTGGAGGGCAATTAACCTCCCTCTCACGCCCACCATTTTCCCAAACGCATACAATCAACATTTGAGATAGCCATTTTTTTCAACGTAGTTGAAAATTCTGGAAATTATGTCTTTGAAGATGACAACCCCCCACAGCCCTCAGGGCAAGGGTTGTAAGTTAGGCCCTTGGGGCATATGAGGTTTTTATAGAAAGCGTGGTCGTAAAACTTCAAAAAGGGCTCATTCGCTTGGAAATTGAAAGGGCTAGTGCCCTTTTTAATAGTCGAAAGTAATTGGAGGGCAACTAACCCCCCTCTCACGCCCACCATTTCCCCAAACACATCCAATCAAAATTTTAAGATAGCCATTTGGTTCTACGTAGTTGAAAGTTCTGGAAATTATGATTTTGAGGATGACAAACCTCCCAAACCCCTCAGGGCAAGGGTTGTAAGTCATGCCCAGGGGACATATAAGGTTTTTATAGAAAGTATTTTCGTAGAGACTTCAAAAAGGACTCATTCTATTGGAAACTGAATGGGCTAGTGCCCTTTTTAATAGTCGAAAGTGACCCTGTCAAGCTCACCATTTCCCAAAACACATCCAATCAAAATTTTGAGATAGCCATTTTGTTCAACGCAGATGGAAGTTCTGGAAATTAGGTCTTTGAGGATTGACACTGCCCCCAAAGCCCTCAGGGCTAATGTTTAAGCTATGCCCTGGGGGCATATAAAGTTTCTTGTACAAAATGTTGTCGTAAAAACAAAAAAGGCTCATTCAATTAGAAATTGAAAGGACTAGTGCCCGTTTTAGTAGGTTAGTCAAAACTGATTGGAGGGCAACTAACCTCCCTCTCATGCCAACCATTTCCCAAACACATTCAATCAAAATTTTAAGATAGTCGTTTTTTTCAACGTAGTTGAAAGGTCTGGATGTTATGTCTTTGAGGAGGCCCTGGGGGCATATAAGGGTTTTATAAAGCGTTGTAATAGAAACTTCGAATGGCTAGTGTCCTTTTTAATAGTCAAAAGTGACTGGAGGAAAACTAACACCCCTCCTACGCCCACCATTTCCCCAAAAACATCCAATGAATATTTGGAGATAGCCATTTTGTTGAACGTAGTTGAAAAGTCCGGAAATTATGTCTTTGAGGATGACACTCCCCCCACAGCC
Source organism: Artemia sinica (assembly GCA_027921565.1). Taxonomy (NCBI): domain Eukaryota; kingdom Metazoa; phylum Arthropoda; class Branchiopoda; order Anostraca; family Artemiidae; genus Artemia; species Artemia sinica. Next base: position 19,936,198 of record CM051264.1, on the reverse strand, counting down.
CTCAGCGCAAGGTTTGTAAGTTATACCCTGGAGGCATATAAGGTTTTATAAAAACTTTATCGTAGAAACTTCAAAAAGGGGTCATTCGGTTGGAAATTGAAAGCTCTAGTGCCCTATTTAATAGTCGAAAGTGATTGGAGGGCAACTAACGCCCCTCTCAAGCCTACTATTTCCCCAAACACATCCAATCAAAATTTTGAGATAGGCCTTTTGTTCAGCGTAGTTGAAAGTTCTGGAAATTAGGTCTTTGCCACTGTTTTCGTAGAAACTTGAAAAGGGACTCAATTGGGAATTGAGAGGGCTAGTGCCCTTATTAATAGTCAAAAGTGATCGGAGGGCGAATGCCCTCCCCATACCCATCATTTCCCCAAACACCTCCGATCAATATTTTGATATAGCAGTTTTGTTGAACGTAGTTGAAGGGTCCAGAAATTTTGTTTTTGAGTATGACAACCCCCAACAGCCGTCAGAGCTAAGGTTGTAGGTTATGCCCCGAGGGCATATAATGTCATATAGAAAGTTTTGTCGTAGAAAATTCAAAAATGACTCTTTCGATTGGAAATTGAGAGGGCTATTGCCCTTTTTAATAATCGAAAGTAATCAGAAGGAGAATCCCCCCCCCCCAAAGCCCATCATTTCCCCAAGCATTTCCGATCAACATTTTGATAAGGTCATTTTGTTCAACGTAGTTGAAAGGTCTGGAAATTATGTTTGAGGATGACAACCTTCCCCCCATAGCCCTCATGACAAGGGTCGTAAGTTATGCCCTTGGGACATGACGTTTTTATAGAAAGTTTTGTCGTAGAAGCTTCAAAAAAGGCTCATTCGATTGGAAATTGAGAGGATTAGTTCCTTTTTTATTAGTCGAAAGTGATCATAGGGCAAATGTATCCCTCCACGCCTATCATTTCCCCAAACACTTCCAATCGAAATTTTGATATAGCCATTTTGTTAAGCCTATCAGAAAGGTCTGGAAATTATGTCTTTGAGGATAACAAATCCCCCCAAACCTCAGGGCAAGGGTCGTAAGTTGTGCCCTGGGGACATATAGGGTTTTTATAGAACGTGTGGCCATATAAACTTCAAAGGGGGCTCATTGGATTGGTAATCAGACGCTCTAGTGCTCTTTTTAAGAATCAAAGTGATCAGAGGGTAGCTACCCTCTCACCCCTACACACACGTCATATTGTCCCGAAATGCGTCTAATAGAAATTTTGAGATAGCCATTCAATTCAAAATAGTCTAAATATCATTTAACAAGGCTTTTGGGGTTGAAATAAACCCCAGAGATTAGGGACAAGGGTTGTAAGTTATGGTTGTTTAACTTCAGAAGAGGTTCAGTTTTTCTCCCTGAAAAAGACTATGTCAATATAAAACGAACAGGAATTAAACAAAAAAACTTTTGCACAAAATTAGTTTTTCAAAAAAAGTAAAGAACTCCATTAAACCAAAAATGAACAAAAATAGAATCAAATAATCTACCAAGCATACAACTACCACAAATCAGTATCAATAAATAAATGAAACCCAAAACAAACAGAAATTAAAATAAGTCAAATCAAAACGAGCAGAAAATCATCTGAGTAGGGTTTCTAAACACTATTCTTTCTAAAAGCCAGAATATAATTTGTACTTTACTGAAAAACAATCTTTTAAATGTTTTCACTTATAACTTTAGAAAAACAAAAATTAATTAAGATTTTAAGGAATAAATATCAGAAGGGGAACACGGGGTGGAACGGGGTACTAAGTTTAAAATGATTTTTATTAATTAGGATGAGCCAATATAAAAGGCTACAAAATTTCATAAAAGTACCTTGTATTGTTGTAAACAAAGTTTCACACTCATATTGTAAGAAGTGAACACAATTATTATTTATTTAATTAAAATATAAAAAATGTCAAATACCCTGTTCTGCCCCGTAGCCGGGGCAGAACAGGGTGGTAGTTAAAACAGTATATCTCACTAAGTAAAACTGTTATTTGGCTTTTCATTTATTTTGTTTAAGGGAACAACTCTATTTTAAACATATTCTTTCATCGAATTAATCTGATTATGATTGATTAAATTAATTAATTGATCTGATTAATAAAAATAAAACTATAATTTGGCTTTTTTCCATTTTGGTTAAGCCAACAAAACTAGTTTAAACATATTCTTTCATGAAATTAATCTCTTCTGAATTATAAAATTCACATACAAGGATAGCTTTATCGTCCTCGCTGTCAATTCCAGCACAGGAATTGTGAGCCCATTTTTTACATATGGAACAGGCAACCCAACCCTCAGTTGACCTTGAGTAAAACTCACAACAATATAAACATTCACAGTCGGAAAACTCGTCAGAATCACTGCCGTCAGTTTCAGGTTGTTTCTTTATCTTCTTGTTTTTTTTTTTTCTTGGCACTTTTTCACTCTTATTCAGGCACTTTTCCTTTGTTTTTAAAGTTTCCGTTTTGTTTTCCTTCTTAAAAAGTATCTTCAGTGCTCTTTCTGTCTTGGCAATCTCCTTTTCTTTTTTTGCTTTTATAGCATCCTCTAACTCATTTTTGTATGGTGAATCAGTTATAACTGCAGTCTTCTCCCTCCTTCGATTCGTCCTTTTTGCACTTACTCTGACTTTTGGAATAGGAATTAAATTGTCAGGTGAAACAATAAATGCAGTTGGAGAGCCATTCATGTCAGCTCTCATTCAAGAGCATCCAGGAGTAGCCTTGTCATCCATATTAAGTTGAACCTTTTTAGCCGGGGTGCCTTTAACACCAATGGTAGGGCTAGAAACTGTAACATCTTCACCCCTTTCACTACAAGTGAGGGGATTTTCGTTATCAACAGATGAGCCAGACGAAGATTTTCCCACTAGTTCTTTCTCTGTCGTTGGAGGTTCCTCAATCACTTTGTGGGTTGAAGGTTCAGCTTGTTTGATGTCAGTAGTGTCAGCTGGTAGGAAATCTGAATCAGAGAATATGGCTGGGTTAGGTGGCCAAATTCCTGTTGCTTTAAACCCCTTAATTGCAGTATTCATAGAGACGCTTTGGATAAACACTGATCCGAAGGGCGTGAAATTTTAAACAGCGTCACGAATTTCCCTGGGTTGCAACGGAGCCACTTTCGAAGCTCGTCAGCGTAGTGAAGGCTCAGAGGCTTCATGAAAGACACATCAAGCGGTTGTAACTTGTGAGAACCGTCTAATATGGACAAGAACCGGAAAGTCCTTTGATGCCTTAGGAAATACTGCAAATTTTTTAAACCATACTAAGAATAGCTCAGCGGTCATCCATCCAGTGCTGTGAACCTCAGCCCAACTCCCTGGAGGTAGTCCCAGCTCAAACTCCTTCTGCATTTTCTTCCTCGGAAAACTAACATCGGGGGCATGTATGATCCACTTGGAGACATGCAATAAGGCAAATTACGGTCTCCCCCCCTTCTGCAGATGTTATTGCACCAACTTGTCGTTTACCCTTACAAGCAATGATTTTTGAATGGTTCTTAGGGTTCACTGAAACACCAGTTTCATCACAATTAAATATCTGTGACGCTGTAAGTTTGTGCTTATCTACCAATTGAGTGAGTAGCGAAAAAAAAAACTATCCACAGAAATCCCATAGCTCTTGCATTAGATATTGACTCTGGCTTAGGAATAGACAGAGTAGGATTTCTCTTAAAAAATTTGTTGACCCAGTCTTGACCAGCTATTTCATTTTGAAATCTATGAGCTATGCCATTTCGTTGAGCTAATTGGTAAGCTAAGGTACGTAAATCCTTCATCGTCAGACCAATATATTATATATATATATATATATATATATTATATATATATATATATATATATATTATATTATATATATATATTTATTATATATATATATATATATATATATATATATTATATATATATTTATATTATATATTATATATTATTATATATATATATATATTATATATATATATATATATATATATATATTAACTGACAATGCACATTATTTTTCTATATTTCTGCTTTTAGAAAGCATAGAGTTTAGACACCCGACTCAGATTAATTTCTGCTCGTTTTGAGTTTGCCTTATTTTAATTTCTTTTTGTTTTGGGTTTCATTTATTCATTGATACTGATTTGTGGTAGTTGTATGCTTGGTAGATTATTTGATTCTATTTTTGTTCATTTTTGGTTTAATGGAGTTCTTTACTTTTTTTGGGGGGTTACATGGAAGGATCTGTCCATGGAGGATGTTTTCTTGGGGGAAGGGACATTTCTATGAAGGGGGTGCCGGATTTCCCAGCATTATTTAAAAAACAATCATAAATTAAATAAAAAAACAACAAGTTTTTCAACTGAAAGTAAGGAGCAATATCAAAACTTAAAACGAACGGAAATTATTACGGATATGAGGGGGTTCGCCTCCTTGTCAATACCTCGCTCTTTACGCTAAAGTTTTTTTAGTACTTTCAAAAGAGCTATCTATTTTAATTAAACGGCCTTTGTGATTCAGGGATTGGTGATTCAAACAAAATTCTAACTTTAGCGTAAAGAGCTAGGTATTGACTTGGGGGCAAACCCCAAGTTGCCCCAGTTGTCTGGGGTCAACTTGGGGCGCAGGTCCAACCAGTGGGGCTTGGTGTATTTTGGTGGATCAAGGGGAGGACATGTACCCTTTGGCTGACTAAAGATATATGATAGTTTTAAAATAACGTGTTGCATTATATTAAAGGTGTTTTATACAGACAGTGTTTTTCATTAGCATAAAATATGCCTAGAGGATGACCCCCCCCCCCACACACACACACACACACACACATACACCAAAAACTAATTAATGCCAAATTTATGGCCGTTTAAGCTTCCTTCAGGTGAATAACAAAATATAATATTAAAAGGTGGGCATCGGGATTTTAGAAATGCCTAGGTGAGGCATGGCCAGAAATTGGTTTGGAACCAATGCTTTAGCTTGTATATGCCTGTTAAATTGCACTTTGCAACGAGCAAGAAGTCCAACGGCTTTTTGCAACTTTTTACCAAGATGCACAAGCAAAAGAAAGTATGTCGATTTGACGCTGGCATCGAGTGGAAGGCCAATGTAGGCGTAGGAGGGACATAGTTGCCCTCCAATCTCTTTGGTAATTTAAAAAGGGCACTAGAACTTTTAATTTCCGTTCGAATGAGCTCTCTCCCGACATTCTAGGACCACTGGGTCGATACGATCATCCCTTGGAAAAAAAACAAAACAAACAAGCACGCATCTGTGACCATTCTTCTGGTAAAAAAAAAAACGAAATTCTAATTTTTTTCAGATAGGAGCTTGAAACCTCTGCAGTAGGATCCTCTGATACGCTCAATCTGATGGGCCGCGTCGCTCCTTACTTATAGTTCGTTATCACGAACTGTTTGATAAGATATTTTTTTATTAGTTTTAGCCTGGAAAATGATCCACTCCAGGGGTAACGGTTACATGAATCGTAAAGAATTTTTCACAATTTTGAAAAAGAAAATTCTGTCCATTTTGATGGCAGGGGGGGGGCATTACAACATGGGGCGTGATCGGGCCGAATTGTTTCAATAGCCCTTTATCCGGCTCTGTTTACTTGTTCATGTGAAGGCCGTTTGTCAAACGAAAAAATCATAAAGAAGAGATTATAGGCCGCTTGCTTTCGTTGTTGCATTTTAATGGGAGTAACTTTGATAGACGAGGGTTTTAGACTCTTGCTGTGAAATCGCGAACTTTTCCATATTCTTGCTTTTCTTGTATTTCCATACAAATTGTCTTAATTTTTAATATTTATATGTCCATATGCCTCCGAGAGCTTGTATTTCCTCCAAAATACGTTCATTAGCACGCGTATGCATTGATTTATTCGTTTACAAACGTGTCCTATATTGTATAGGTATCTAATAAATTAGTTTCATTTAATTTAATTCTGTTTGTATGCTACTTATTTTTCGTAGTAAATTTATTATGGAAAGGCGGATTAGTCTTCTTAGTTTCTTAGCAGGATTATACTGAGAGGTGCAAAAACACATACAAGCAAACACAGGCACAAGTCAACACACACACACACACATCGAATTACCAGTTATATACTTTTTGTATGATGCAAGCTGTATAAGAATCATGTTCGCAGGAATCTCTTTGGAAGTGGTATTGAGGAAGGGTGGTAAATCACAAAAAAAAGGAAAAATCAGTTTGGTTAAATTAAAAATATTAGATACAATTAGAAAATTCGTTAGCAGTATATTTCTAAGTGTTTAGAGTTAATTCCAAAAGTGAAAAATTAGTGTAGAAACTTCAAATTTTCACCCACCTTCTCCCCCCCCCCTCGTGTCCTTCCTAGAAAAAAACAAAAACAATCGGAAGCGATAAATTCTGTATTTCTTATTTATCGACTTGCAAAATATGAAATGTGTTTTTGTTTAATTTGATTAAATGTTTAAGTACTGACATATACAAGGAGCGGAGGAGGGGGTCCATAGTAACTTTGTCCCCTAGAAATCTAAAGGTTTTTTCAATTTTTCCTACAATTTCTTCTATTTTAATTTTATGTGCAAAAGAAAATACAATTTTTAGCTCAACAGTGGTTATATTTTCTTTTACATATCCTAACCTGCTCATCTCATTTGATCTTCATAGGATCTAACGTGCTTTTACTAAACCAACATCTTTTGTTTTTTATCCTGTGTTAAACTGGATTAACAAAAAAAGAACCCAGGTGTCAAAGACTAATTATGTTTCTGTCAATAGTCACATAAACAGGTTTGCTGTCGAAGAGATACAAGCAGTGGCGTTACCAAGATTTGTAAGATCTGTTTCGAAAATTGAGCGGGAACAATAAAGACAATTACCCTTAATACTTAAAGATGGCTATACAGTTTGACTTTCTAACCGCACTCTTTCTATTGTAGATTAAGACCAGCAAAAAAAAAAAAAAAAAAAAAAAAAAAAAAAAAAAAAAAAAAAAAAAATCTTACTCTTAGATTTTTTGAAAGATATCTTTATTTTTCCTTATTCATGACTCAGCACAAAAAATGTTTCTCAGTTGATGACAACGTTTTGCTAAGCCTTAAAGTATCATCGACTAAGCAAAGAAAGGTTAAGACCTCTAAATATGTCGTTGATCACAACTTTCTCCTGGGCTCAACCTTCTCCTGGGTGACGTTATATCTCATTGGTGGATACCCTTCCACACTCAAATCGAGGCTTTGCTTGATACAAAGCCGTTTTGAGTAGGCACTATTTGCAATAATTATCTGTCGCACCTTCATGTTTTTGAATACCCTCAACAGGGCTATTAATGCTTCGACTTTTTGCTCAATATAACATTACAATTTTGGAGTGGCCATGATAACGGCTTTGACCAGCCTTAAAACCAAACTTATTATCTGGGGTAGAGTATGCAACGTACGCCATCAATTACCAGTAGTTTGCCCTCCCCCGTCCGAATTTTTATATTCGTTCCCTCAAGTCGTTCCTGAGATATTGTAGGTACACTACTTTGATATTTTGAACATGCCTAATTAGTGTTGGGTTAAACGATACTTGATACCATAATTTGATTAAACGATACATTGATATATCGATATTTTTTTCGATATTCGACAATCGATATATCGTTTTTGATATTTATGATCAGTTTTTTTTTTGCTCAGATTAACTGAGCAAAAAAGGGTTAGGCTTTGTCAAAATTCAATGACAAAATTTCTAATTAAAAAATATTTTTTTCTAAATTTTGAATAAAATGCAAAAAACTTCTATTGCATGAACAAATATTAATAAAACCATGATTTGGAATTATTCGGGCTCAGAGTGAAGAAAAATAAGATACTGGCTCTTTTTCGGCTATTCAAACCAGCAACATGTCAATAGTGTCAGTGATTAAATTAAAAATCTTTTTTTTTAACTGAAAATAAGGAGCAACACTAAGACTTAAAAGAACAGAAATTGTTCCGTATATTAGGGGGATATCCCCTCCTCAATACCTTTCTCTTCACGCCATAGTTTCTTTTTGTGTTTCAATAATGTCTTTACTCTAATTAGACAGCTGTTGTGCTTCAGGGGTTGTTCTTAAATAATTGGGACAAAAAGTTAAAATTAACGTAAAGAGCGAGGTATTGAGCAGGGGGATTTGCCCTCATACGGGAAAATTTTTGTTCGTTTAAAGTTTTAATATTGCTCTTTACTTTTAACTGAAAAGACTAGTGTTTTTTTAAAATTTCTTATTGTTTTAAAATAATGCCAGAAAATGCGCTTTTTCGCTCTTGGAAATCCCCCAAGAAAATTTCTCCTCAGAAAGTTCCTTCTGTGTAAGATCTCCTATCCTTATAAAATTCACTCCCTGCTAATAATCCCCCCCCCAAAAAAAAATCTTCCGAACAATTCCGCCTAGAAAATTGTTTTTAAGCCTACTTTTGTTTGAAAAAAGAGTTGTTTTTCTTTTGATTTCTAATTCTTTTTCAAATCAGGCCGGAAATCCTCCCGTGGAAAATTTTTCCTGGAAGTCCTCCCCTTCCAATGTCTCAATGGAAATTCTCTCCCATGTGAAATCCCCCCATGGAGAATCTCTCCCTTAAAAATTCCCCCCCCCCCAAAAAAAAAAGAAAAATCCCCAGACAATCTCAACTCCTTTGAAAAATTTCCCGGAACATCTCCACGTGCAAAATTAAATTGACAAAGAGAAAGTAAATCAAATAATAAGAATATTGTATAAAATTTCTGGTAAATTCCCCCGTTCCCGTGTATAGTTTCCCTTTGAAAGTTATTTTCTGGAAACTTCGGTCATCACGGAAAATTCTTCCCTTGGAAAATCCCCCATCCACAAAATTTCCCCCACATAAAATTCACTCTCCCCCCAAAAATGTATGTTTACTTCCCAATATCAAATGCTATATGTAAACACTAGGCAAATTTCATACCTTATAACCCTTTTCTCCGTGGACTTTCAGGATTGTGTCATCCCCAGAGGTATGATGCTAGACCTTTCAACTATGCTGATCAAAAGGTCTATCTCAAAATTTTGATCGGATGACTTTTGGAAAAAAGGAGTATGGGAGGGAGGAAAAAATCTAGTTGCCCTCTAATCGTTTTGGTCATGAAATGGGGAACTAGAACTGTAATTTCCATTCGAAAGAGCCCTCTCCCGATCTTATATGACCATTCGTTCCATACGATCATCCTGGCAAAAAAAAAAAAAAACAAAAAAAAAAAAAAAAAAAAAAACAAAAAAAAAAAAAAACACACACACAAAGAAGCATTCGTGATCTTTCTTCGGGCAAAAATTACACAATTTCACATTTTTGCAGATGGAAGCTAGAAAACCTTACGGTACGATTATCTGATATCCGGAATCTGATCGTGTGATTTTTATTAAGATGCATGTACTTTTTAGGGGTGCTCCCGCCCTTTCAAAAAAATCATACGAATTTTCTCAGGTTTGTAGCTTTTGATGGGTACATGAAACTTGGTGAATTTTATATATTCAATTCAGCATAAAAATTCAATTCTTTTGACGTATCTATTGTTTTAAAAATTTCGTTTTTTAGAGTTTCTATTGCTATTTGACCGAGTTGCTCCCTACTTACAGTTTGTTGCCATAAACCATTTGATTAACTAATCAGGCTTTGAATTCACTCTCAGAAAGTATTGGTGACAGGCATGGCTATTAATTTTATGATAACCTCGTGCAGGTATTTCTTAGACCCATATTACAAGGCTTCCATGACTATTATGGACATCCGTTTTTCTTGGAACGAAAGATTCCCTACTGAAAATATAGTGTCGTGACAGATACAGCTGCTGACGAAGCTTGCCTGACATTGACTACCGAAACTTCATCTTATGATCCATACAAACTGGCTTGATTCTGTAGTGGCTGAATCACGGGGACTGTCACGGCACTTGCGTCTACTGATACAGATTTCAGAGAGGCCCAATCTATGTCTCTTGCTATTTTACTCTCAGCGTAAAGAAGATCGTCAGGGTTAATATTTACAGCTTCTAGAAACGCGGTTTGAGGTATGTGGCAATTTCGACTAGTGTGATCCGAACAAGCCCTATAAGCCTAGGAGGTATTTTATCTGTCCAAGCCTTTTGGAGGCTCTCAACAACATTTGAGAACCCACCCTCACTAAACGTAGTTTGAAAATGGACTACGACTCATATATGACTCATGTATCATATGTCCGAAAAGTGTATGGGGTGATTTTGTCATGCAAACGCCTATATAACCGCCGCATTCTAGCACGGATCTTCAATTCCCTTGCCACCCCTCATATCTTAGCTTTGTCACCTTTCTGGTCTTTGTTTACTTTTGATGATAAAAAAAACAACCCGTACAGTGTTCTATAAGTTTGGAAAATATCTGCTTAGCCTTCCCCCCTGGTGAAGAAACCGCCAGATTTCAGCACTTTACGGACTCGATGACCCCTTCGTCGTGATCGCGACCAGGAGGGAAAAGTTCCTGAAATCTTTAGACCCAACGCATAGTATGTTTGAAGCTATAGTCAGTAATGTGTAATGGTTGTCTTTTTATGTAAATAGTTTCGCCATTGGTTTTTTTTTTTTTTTTAGTTATTGAAGTATTAATTTAAGTTGTTCGTTTGTTCGATGTGTTTTGTTGTTTTCTTTTCATTTTTTCCCTACTCCATTTTTACTTTTTTGTAGTGCTAAAGATGGGTAATAAAAATCATTCATTCACATGAGTCAGTATATTGAATAGATTATTCTTCCACTCTGCCATTTGCGAAACAATATTTTATCTTGGATCTTTTCTTCTGGACGTTCACCGGTAGATACCGGAAAAAGCCGAAATAATATCGTTTTCGATATCGATATTTACGTTTTGATATTCGATATCGATATTGGGTACGATATATCGATATTAAATATCTCCCAACACTACGCCTAAAGTCTTTTAATTTACTTTGCTACTTCGCTGTAAAAAAGTTTCAAGCGAACTCATCGAAAAAAAATGTTTTGATAGACTGGGGATGAAATTTTTTTGAACCCCCCTCCTCCTCATGCCTTCCACGAATACTAAATTTGAAGCCCATTTACCCGAAGTTTGGAGCTTAATCTCTTATGCCGTTTCCATATATTGAGGATGCGCATCTTTGTAAACAGGGTTCACGTTGTGTCTTTAAGGATTTGAAACTGTCAGGGAGTGTTTTGGGGCCAAGTTGACCTCTAGTTTTGACTTGATAAAGGGGGCAGAGGTAGATAGGAAGGCACTATGTTTATCCATATTATCAGAATGGCATATCTGCTTGGGAATGGCTTGGGTGATACCCTTTAAACTTTCAAGTTGTGCGATGGGGACTTCAAATTCTGTGTTGGACGAGGGGGGCTAAAATTGTTGCCTCTAACCTACCTGAACGTTTTTACACTAGAAGCCTCCCATGGGGATTATAATTTTGTCACGTCTAAGTATTGAGGTGAATCAAAAGACACCATCATGCACGAGGTTATTAATTTTGCCTATCCGGATTATCTCTTGAATTGCTTGGGACGTGCAACCTATTCACGGTTAAGTATAGCAAGGTAAATCTAAAGACGGTATGTGTTGCGAGGTGATAAAAGACCGTATCTGTAATATCCCAGGGATAATTTTGAGACTCGAGCTTTTCTTGATGGTGGCGATTTTTTTGCTTTTGGGGGGAGAGGGAAGGGGGCAAGTGGACCTCAATTCTTGACTCGGAGGAGCAGATGGGGGGGTCGTCTATATATTTGTTATTCAATCCGTTACATTTTTGGTATTGTGGTGAAATAACCATGTTTCAAACAGTTCGTGGTAACGAACTGTAAGTAAGGAGCGACCCGGCTCAATGGTAACCGAAACTCTAAAAAACGGAATTTTGATACCAATAGATACATTAAAAGAATCAGATTTTAATTCTGATTTCAAATATATAAGTTTCATCAAGTTTAATTTTACCTATCAAAAGTTACGCGCCTGAGACAATTTGGCTGATTTTCGGAAAAGGGTGAAAGACCCACTAAAAGTTATAGAACCTTAATGAAAATCACACCATCATATTCAGCGTATCAGAGAACCCTACTATAGAGGTTTCAAGCTCCTATCTACAAAAATGTGGAATTTTCCATTTTTTGCCAGAAGAAAGATCACGGATGCGTGTTTATTTGTTTTTTTTTTGTTTTTTTTCCAGGGGTGATCGTATCGACTCAGTGGTCCTAGAATATCGTGGGAGGGCTCATTGGAACGGAAATTAAAAGTTCTAGTGCCCTTTTTAAGTGACCAAAAAAAATGGAGGGCAACTAGACCCCCTCCCACGCTCATTTTTTTCCCAAAGTCACCCGATCAAAATTTTGAGATAGCCATTTTGTTCAGCATGGTCGAAAATATTATAACTATGTCTTTTAGGATGACTTAATCCCTCGAAGCCCCCAGGAGGAGGGCTGAAAGTTATGAACTTTACCCAATGTTAACATATAGTATTGGTTATTGGGACCCGGCTCAATGGTAACCGAAACTCTAGAAAACGGTATTTTGATACAAATAGATACATCAAAAGAATCGGATTTTAATGCTGAATTCAAATATATAAGTTTTATCAAGTTTGATCCTACCCATCAAAAGTTACGCGCCTGAGAAAATTTGGCTGATTTTCGAAAAAAGGGGGAAAGACCCCCTAAAAGTTATAGAACCTTAATGAAAAGCACACCATCATATTCCGCGTATCAGAGAACCCTACCGTAGAGGTATCAAGCTCCTATCTACAAAAATGTGGAATTTTGCATTTTTTGCCTGAAGAAAGATCACGGGTGCGTGTTTATTTATTTTTTTTTCCAGGGGTGATCGTATCGACCCAGTGGTCCTAGAATATCGTGGGAGGCCTCATTGGAATGGAAATTAAAAGTTCTAGTGCCCTTTTTAAGTGACCAAAAAAATGGAGGGCAACTAGGCCCCCTCACACGCTCATTGTTTTCCCAAAGTCACCTGATCAAAATTTTGAGATAGCCATTTTGTTCAGCATGTTCGAAAATATTATAAGTATGTCTTTTAGGATGACTTAATCCCCCGAAGTTCCCGGGAGGAGGGCTGAAAGTTATGAACTTTACCCAATGTTAACATATAGTATTGGTTATTGGGAAGTATACAGTACATACGTTTTCAGGGGAGATTTTTCCTGGTAGTGGGGGGGGGGGTCGGGCAGGGACGTACGCAGGGGGGGGGGCTCCGGGCCCGGCCCGGCCCCCCCCCCGAAATCTCACGATTTTTTTCATTTTTCTATAATTTTCTGATTTTTCTCACAGAGTAATGGGTTTGAAGGATTTGCCTCCCCCCGAAACAAATTGGCCCCCCCCCCCCGAAAAAAATTCCTGCGTACGTGCCTGGGGTCGGGGGTTATGTAGGAGGATCTTTCCATGAAGGAAGTTTTCATGGGGGAAGGGACATTGCTATGAAGGGGACGCCGGACTTCCCAGCATTATTTAAAAAAAGATCAGAAATTAAATATAAAAAACAAGTTTTTCAACTGCAACAGCAGCAACATCAAAACCTTAAACGAACAGAAAATATTACATATATGATTGGGTTCACCCCCTAGTCAATGCCTCACTCTTTAAGCCAGAGATTTTTTAGTACTTTCATAAGAGCTATTTATTCTAATTAATGGCCTTTGTGATTAAGCGGTCATTTTTAAAGAATTGGAACAAAATTCGAACTTTCACTTAAAGAGCAAGGTATTGACTAGGGGGCGAACCCCCTAATATACGTATTAAAAATATATGAATATAGAAGTTCGTTACGTAAGTTAATTCGTAAGTTACGTACATTTATTACAAATAAAAACGTTCGTAAATAAAATGAAACAAGTTTCGAGAAAGCCATTTAACCAAATAAAAGTAAATTAATATGAAAATTTTGTTTCAATTATTCATGTACTGTGAGCCAAGATCAAAACCTCAAAAATGTTCAAAAATTAAATTAAAAAAAACAAGTTTTTTTAACTGAAAGTAAGGAGCGACATTAAAACTTAAAACGAATAGAAATTATTCCGTATATGAAAGGGGCTGTCCCCTCCTCAACGCCTTGCTCTTTACGCTAAAGTTTGACATTTCTCACAACTCTATTTTTTTTAAGCAATAAAAAACTTTAGCGTAAAGAGCGAGGCGTTGACGAGGGGACAGCCCCTTTCATATACGGAATAATTTCTGTTCGTTATAAGTTTTAATGTCGCTCCTTACTTACAGTTAAAAAAAATTTTTATTTAATTTCAAGGTTAAACTTGATATCGCAAGCAATTCGAGAGAAATTTCAAGTGCGCTGTTTTGATAACCTCGTACCGCATATGATCATTGAATTTACATCACTACTTAAACGCGAAAAATTGTAATTCCTTTGAGGGCTTCTAGTGCGAAAATATTTAGACGAATTGAAGACAACAATTTTAGATCCTCTCTCCACCAATCACAATATTTGAAGTCCTCTCTGTCCCCCTTCACACCACCTGGTAGAAGTTTGAGCTGTATCCCCAAGCTGCTCCCGGGACATTGAAGACATGTTAATTGATAACCTAGACTCATATAGTGTCTTTCTGTCTGCCCCTTCCCCCAACTCAAAGTTTGAAGCCAACTTGTCCCCCAAACACCCCCTGAAAGTTTCAACTCTATCCTCCCAGCTGATCCTGAGATATTGCAGAAAATGCTATTTTGATAGCCTGGATATTCTATTTATAGCGTCTTTTTTTTACCTCTGTCTCTCCCAAAGGCGCTTGATGTCCACTTGGCCGCCTTAAAGTTCTTTGAAAGCTTCACCTCGATCCCCAATTTCTTCCCGAGACATTGCAAACAATATATTTCGAAAACTCGGATAAGAAATCTTCTCTAGTGGGGGTGGCAGGGGGGGGGGAACTTTCCCCCCTAGACTTTGAAATTACCGCGAAGTCGCTGCTACCCCTTGTAATAAGTATGTTTGCTCAATGTGTTTTTTTTGCATCTTCGTAAAAAAAAAAATCGAAAAAAATTCATTGCCCCCCTCCTACATTTTTGTGAATTGGCGCTGCTCTGTGGGTGTGATTTCTAATCCAAAGGCACACTCGTTGCTTGACCATGTTGGGCAAAGTGGGTATCGCATAATTCTGATTCTTATTTGTGGAGGGTTACGGAGATTCTTGGCGGGAAAAAGGTCGTGGAAGGGGCTGATAACGCTTTAATCAACTTTGAGTCCGTAAAATGAACTCTAGAACTTTTAATTCCCATGAGTGAGTCCCCTTTCAAGCTTCTACGGCCTTGCCTTCCATAGGAAGATGCCCGGAAAAAAAAATCATCTGAAGCTACATAAACATGGCTACATGAGAAACTGCTCTTTACTAAGCCAGCGCTAATGTATTGCCTCTATAGGGCTCAGAAATGTGTTGCCATAAACAATATCGTTTCGTCATTACACAAAAAAAATAGCTGCATCCTATTTTGAAGGGGCTATACCCCCAAATGGGACTGGAGCTCAGTGAAAAAAATCCTCACTGTGAGTCCTTTGTCCTCACTGGGGAAATCTGTGTCCGAGTTTTCAAACTCATCATCAAATAACTGGCGAGAACAAAATGAATACCAGAGGTGTCACCTCGATATCTCATTCCTTCCCTCCCTCCCCCTTCTCTGCAGAGACAGGGCGAGATTTAACATGAGTGGGTTTTAAAATGCGTTTCTTAACCCACCTAATGTTGTAAGGTTTTGATCTCAAAATTACGAAGCAAATCCGCCCAATTTCTATTTTTTTCGCTTCTGAATAAAAAGAAAAGAGTTGTAAAATGAAACTACTCTATTTGAACGATCCCCTACCAGGAAAGGTTGCAACCCTCCGTTGTACTTGCCGACATATAAAGCAGCTCATGTTGGAAGCCATGAGACTTGAGTGAACATTCACATAGGCCCAAGAAACAACTCTCTGATCAAAACCCCACTAAGGGAAGATTAAAACTCTGTTGTAATAGCCTATATATATAAATAAAAGAAACTTTTGTGATAAAAACCAAGATTGATTAGTCATACTGACTTTATGGTGTTGATTTCAGAAATACACCCTGTTTTGCTGTATCACGTCTAGCTAAGACGCAACTCTGATTTTGATTACCCTTTTTCTTGTGGAAGGTATTTTTCATGGTTATCTTATCTTGTGGTTACGCTAAATAACACTACTACAGCTATTCCTAGTTGGATTAGTAAAATTTATGTACAAAGGCCGCATCGCATCCTTCTGCGATAAGACCCAACATTTGACTTCAAGGAAGGAATTTGAGAACTGTTTAGATAAAGTCATTTATGCCAGAACAGGGTAATTTATGTCAGTTAGGAAACGCTCATTCAGCAAATATTATTTTGAGGAACTTGCTGGGCCAATACTATAAACCTTACCTTAGATTATTTGAAAAAAACTATGTTTTCTAAAGAGTTAAATAGGCTGAGTCACAAGTTCGAACCTTAAAACGTACAGGGATTAGGAGGTACAGTTGGGGGGGTTGCCGCCCCCCAAACCCCTCGCTTTTGCAGCCTATAAATAAAAAAAAGTTTTTTAAACTGAAAGTAAGGAGCGACATTAAAACTTAAAACGAACAGAAATTATTCCGTATATGAAAGGGCTGTCCCCTCCTCAACGCTTCGCTCTTTACGCTAACGTTTGACTTTCTCACAACTCTATTTTTGTTAAACAATAAAAAACTTTAGCGTAAAGAGCAAGGCGTTGAGGAGGGGACAGCCCCTTTCATATACGGAATAATTTCTGTTCGTTTTAAGTTTTAATGTCGCTCCTTACTTTCAGTTTAAATTTTTTTTTAATTTAAAGGCTGCAAAACCGGGAGGTTTGGGGGCGGCAGCCCCCCAACTGTACCTCCTAATCCCTGTACGTTTTAAGGTTCGAACTTGTGACTCAGTCTCTTTAACTCTTTAGAAAACGTAGTTTTTTTCAAATAATTTCTAAACGTTTTTGTACAGTTTATTACTTATTATTGCTTGACTAACTATTAGCTGATCGTGTCAGGAGTTAAGGTTGGGGGGCTGCCGCCCCCCTCACAAAAAAAACCGCTTTTGAAGATTCTTTTGTTAAGGCTTTTAGTTCCTGAATACTCAAATCAAATGCACAGTAAGATTCACTTTTTTCAACTTTTCTTCGAGCATGTGGGTATACGGCATGTTATCAAAGCGGTGGAGACTTACCTGTAAACTGAAGGCCGACTATGATATTCTTCTGGAGACGCCTGTTGAGCCGAAGGATTTAATAGATTGGATTTAAAAAAGAAACTGAGTTTCTTTTTTAAACTTTAGATTTAAGAGATACTACTTTAAATTCAATATACAAAAATTTACTCTGACGGGGAATCGAACCCCGGGTTTTCCGCCTGATAGACAGGTATACCGACCACTGTACTATCAGAGACTTGTTGAGTTATTTTTATTGGCTCGGTAACAGAAAAAACCCAACGGTTTTTTTGTCAAAGTCTCTTCTGGGAAAGAGCTGGAATTTTTGGGAGCTTGCAGTCGGTCTTGTCAAGTTAAGAGGACTATTTTGATCTAATTTAATAATGAAATACTATGCTTTAAGGAATTTCAAAAATTAACATGGGCTCTTATAGGAAAACGATGTTTTTCGTAAATGTAAATTCGGGGGATAATTTTTTCGGTCTGAAAATATCAAAAGGCCCTAACAGGTCGAATTTGCTTCGAATGAGTCCTCATTCACCCGATCCGTTGCCAACTGTGGCCTGTAGGCGTGGCTAAAAAAAATAAGGTTTTTCGTAAATGTAAATTCGGGGATAATTTTTTGGTCTAAAAATATCAAGAGGCCCTAACAGGTCGAATTTCGCTTCGAATGAGTCCTCATTCACCCGGATCCGTTGCCAACTGTGGCCTGTAGGCGTGGCTAAAAAAAATAAGGTTTTTCGTAAATGTAAATTCGGGGGATAATTTTTTGGTCTAAAAATATCAAGAGGCCCTAACAGGTCGAATTCCGCTTCGAATGAGTCCTCATTCACCCGGATCTGTTGCCAACTGTGGCCTGTAGGCGTGGCTAAAAAAAAATAACTAGATATTTGTTTTTTGGAAAACAAAGAAGGAGTGATCGGATTGAGCTGAAATTTTGCGGATAAGCTCCCAGGCCCTAGGAAAGCTTATCCTCTAAATTTCAGCCCGATCGGACAACGTTAAAGAGGGGCTGTGGTGGGAGGGTCGAAACTTCCGGCCCACTTTCCCCCATGAAGATAAAGTCTGAGGGGGTTGAAATTTTGCATGTTTCTTAGTTTGAGCTTAGGCTACAAAATGCGATAACCGCCGTCTCTCTGCAACCGCTAGGACCGGAAATCGCTTAACATTGTCGTGGGTTGCCTCTTTAAAGAGGCACAAGTGTGCCTCCTTGACATTAGCTACTTCTCTACAAGGCATCAATGAAGAGTCTCCATTCATCTCTTAGATTAGCAGCGGGTTACGCTTATGCGATTCTTATACCTTTCTCTCTCGATGTCCATCGAAGCTTACATTTTTTACTTCCGTTGTCTTGTGCCCTCTCATTGCCTTTGGAGAAGTATGTTTGGCACTAAGGATTCTTGCAGGAGGGTTAAATTTCCTTGGTACGACTATCTTTGTTGTCTGATCATGTTCATCTGTCTGGTTTGTATATTGGTGAATTTCTATGTTGGTTGTTCTGTCCGTCCATTTAATTTTCAGCATCCTACGCAGGCAGTTATTTTCTTACTCAGGAAGATGTTTCTCCTGATGAGCTGTTAGTTTTAGGCCCTCAGTTGCATATATTAGGAAGCAACGTTCCGAGAGCGTTGCTACGGAGCAAACGTAGTTCCAACTGGAGCGAGTATTTGTTTGACCTTAGGCCAGTTTACGTCTTAGTCGTTGGAATGCTAAGTTTACAAGGGCTAAGCAAGTTCTCAGACTTTCCTTGGAACCGCCGAATAACTATAGGAATACACTTGTTAGACGATTCTCTGGCCAGCAAGATTTTTCAAAAAATGTTGCAGTCAAATATGACTTTTAAAAAGTCATTGACGAAAACTAGCCAGCTCGGGTATCAATGATTCAAATTTCTTTTAGCAAAACTTCTCCCAGACGAACAGAAAAACACTTGAAATGATACAATTGTAGAAAGAGAGAAGTATTCAGATTCTAGAGTTGTTTGGAAAACCACCTGGAAAGACTGGAAACCACCACTACAAAGAAATTTAGTTTTATTGTTTTCTTGTCTTTTCAGTGGTCGTTCTAACTCCTGGTAGTGTCATTTTACAATTGTGGGTATTAGTTGTAAAAAGAAATCGTGTGTAGTATGTCATAATTGCAATTCATTCGAATTAATTCGGCATTCGAATGAATAGTACCTATTCATTGGCACAGCTCAGCCCGGCAATCTGAGCAAATTTCAATTTTTCAAGTTTTGGGTCATTTGGCTGGGACTCTGGGCTGGTTGGGCGCCCCAAAAAATTGTCCCAAATTGCTCTCTCAGTCTAGCACTTGTTCACGGATGTCTAATGCCGTGAATGGTTTGACCGTTGCTCAGGCGGTAACCATTCGGTAAACACATACCAACAATATTTTTTCGTTTTCACATGGGGTCCCAATCTAGCCCATGTCTATCGACCCGAAAGGAGGGTGCCCGTCGTCTCCAATCACTTTCCTAATTAGTATCTATTCATTGCCTCATCTCAGTCCAGCCCATTCTGAGCAAATTTCATTTTTCACTATTTTCAATGCATAGTGACCCCCTCATATATGGTCTGTGGATTATCGGCAGGGGTTCAGAATGCAAATTTTTAATTAATTATTAGACAAAAATTTGACATTTTTTAGCGTTCAGTGTTCAGATTGGAGCGTTGGGGTCTGACTATCTGCGCTTTATTTGTCAAAGCCTGAATGCTAAGCGATGGACATGAGCTAGATTGGGACCCCATGAGAAAATGGAAAAAAATATTGTTGTTATGTGTGTAAGATGAATGCTAAGCGACGGACATGGGCTAGATTGGGACCCCATGTGAAAATAAAAAAAAAAATTGTTGGTATGTGTGTAGAGCATGGCATGATTACCACTAGGGCAACAGTCTAACCGTTGACGGTTTTAGGTATCCGTGAATAAATTCTAAGGCGAGAGTGGAAGTTGGGACAATTTTTGGAGGTGCCTACCTCACCTGCACAGAGTCTCAGGCAAGTGACCCTAAACTTGAAAAAGTGGAAATTGGCTCAGATTGCTAAACTGAACTGAGACAATGAATAGATACTATTGGGAAAGTGATTGGAGACGCTGGGCATCCGTGAACAAGTGCTAAATTGAGAGAGGAATTTGGGACAATATTTGGGGGCGCCCACCCGCCCAGAGTCTCGGGCAAGTGACCCAAAAATTTAAAAAATTTGTGAAAAATTCAAATTTTTTCAGAATGTAGGGCTAAGCTTAGGCAACGAATAGGTACTATTTGAAAGATAAAGATGGCTTTAAACGATTGTTTGCCTGTTATTTCAAGCAAATTTATGGTCCTATATCAATTCTAAATTCTTGGTCAACCTTCTTAAGACCATAGGCGGGCGTGCCTTGTTTGCCTCTCATTACAGGCAATCTAACGGTCTTATGTCAATTTTTGAATTCTTGGTCAGCTTGCCTGAGACTCTAAGCAGGCATGCCTTTCCAAAAACTAACAAACAAGTATGTGTCCAATAAGAGAGTCATGCATCATGCAGTCAGTCCTGAGGCATGCAAATGTGCGTTTTAAAGAAATGTTACGTTTGTCAGATTTTGAACTGAGTTAATTGAAAGGCAGGAGACAAATGACCATCTCTAATCAAATCAACGTGGAAATCTGACCCAAAAAATATATGTTCAACATCATTTTGGCGGTTGTGAACACGTTTTGGTCGTATACTTCATGAAGTTTAAGTCGATTTTTTTACCATGATATCATTCCGTAAGAACGTCAAATCTAGCCAAGCAAGGTTGAATTCAACAGCAGAAGCAACTGTATGCTGATCAAGACTGAGATACAATTATAATCAGCTCGTAAACAGCCTCTTTTGTCCTTCAGGTTCGCCTCTAATGCAAAGAAATTCATTTATCACAACTTGTGAGACTATCCTTGGATTAAATTGGAGTTCCATCATTTATAACGGATTATAATTACTGACTTTTCAGTCTTAGCTATGGCTGCAGTTGAGGAAGAACTCCTACTGCGTTTTGTGCTATAAAATGCAGCGTTTTGCTGTGCAGACTTTTAACTATCAATGCTCCACCAGCTTTATATCATTAATCGTGTGTCAGTCTTACACCGCTTGCTTTGAGAAGAAGCAACGGGGACCCTGTTGAGTGTACACTGTCTTCCCTACTGAGTTGAACTAAATAAATGGTTGATGGTAATGTTTCAAGGCGGTTATGTATCGTATGACCTAATATGGTTTATTCTGAGGGATGAAAATCATTTTCTACCATCAGTGTACCCCTAAGTAAGATGTAATATTTTGTATAGCATTCTCTCCTGACCTCGCCTTCAAATCTACTACAGTTGTGCGTTATTTATTCTGAGTACATCCAAATGATACGCCCTTTGGACTGTGGAGATGGGATTTAGAGATTTCAAGCACAAAGATAGTTATTTATAGCTATCCTCATACAGATATTTGCTCCAAATAGCAAGAATATTTTGGCTAAGGTTTTAAAATAATATGTAAAATTGAAATTGAAGTTAAAATCATAGTTGAGAAGTTAAATTGAATGTAAGCTACCAAATGCTTTATCTGTACAGAACAAAGCTAAATACAACAGATAAAGGTTGGATGTCTCATATTATGTCTTTTGAGTTTTAGGTTCTTGTTGAAAAGGTTCAATAGTTTTCAGGATCCTAAAGAGTGTATTTCGAATTCTTTGAACTGAAGACCCATGGTTTTGACCACAGGTCGGTTCTACACACATTTATGTTTTATCGTTTTGTTTTTGCATTTACGTTTTAATTCAAGGTGGGATCTTTTTATGTTTTCGTTATACTGGAACTGTCAGGTACGCTCAGGAGGGGTCCAGTCTCTGTACCTTCGAAATTGGTTCTTTATATTGCTGTAATTGTCACTATTTACCTTCTTTTTTTCGTTTTTGGTGCATGTTTTTACTGAATTCCTTTGAACCTGCATACCTTGGTCCATGAAACAAGGTGAGACCATACGTGGTGGAGTTTGGGGTCCTATTTCCAATTTTTGTATAAATTGGCTTAATTGCACAAAGCCCAGAAACTTGTGAAAATTTAAGACTCCTTGTAATTTTTTCTCAGAATATACTTCCGTATGGGCATGCTGTTCATGGACACTATATCCGATGGATAGCATCGTTTACATTAGAGGTGCCTTCCACCTTCCCCGTCCAAGGTTATATTCTCGGGACGAGAGGGCTCTAGCTATATCTACAGACTTGACTGAATTCTCGGGTTCTTGCCTTCCTTCCATTAGAGATAACCCGCATTTTGCCGGAAGTTCCCATATTCTCTATGATCCAAGTGTTCCTGCTATAAGGATTTATCTCCTTAATTTTTCCTTGTAATACGGTATTTGCAGTAGGCCTACTATAAATTTAGAGGTAGAAATCACTTCAAATGTTTGAAATTTATTGTTTAGGGAGTAAAATCTATTGACGCATGCAGTCAAGGATTTCTTAGACTATACTGCCTTTTCATTTACAATTAAGACGAAATGAAAATATAGAAGAACAGCCATAATTTTCAATAAGACAATGGAAAGATAACCTTTTTATTCTAATAATAATAAAAATCTGAACATTTCGGCTTCGTATCCAAAGCTTTTATCAACGGCAAGAAGCGGAAAAGGCGAACTAGCATAAAATATCAAAAAGTATAAAGAAAAGGGATAAGAAAACAAAAACGATATACAAAAACAAAATGAAAACAGAACAAAAGAGAAACTCATGCTGTGTTTATTTTCGGCTAGTTTGTTTCGTTCTTTGTCTTTTATTCCCTTTTTTTCTGTTGATAATGCCTTCCAGATGTGAAGCCTGAGAATTCCAACTTTTATTGTTATTAATCTTTTTTTCCCCGTTGTCTTGCTGTAAATGTAGGCCTGTTTTTCTATATTTTCATTTCCTTTTATTTGACAATTGCTGTAAGTTCTAATAAAAAATAGCTCAACTATTCCAGAATGTCCCAGCAACGCAAAGATGGTCAAAATCATGTATATTGGATCGATTGTGGTCGATCTGAAATTGAAAGTTGAGTTAAAGTAGAAAGCTGAATTCAGTAGAACTGAAAGTTGGAGTTGGATTGAGTCGACCTTTATTTGCACAGTTTATGTAGCCACACCTGCGTAAGTGCCTTTCTACAAGGCCTTCAATGCCTTATTAAAAACCTTTCCTTATATACCACTCAAATCATAACATGGCTGTTAAAAACCAAATCCGTTTTCAACGACTTTCACTTGTAAATTCAAATGTTCTTACGTGAAAAGAATAAAAAACTTGATAGGCATCAACGGAGCTTCTAATATTTAATTTTTATCCTAGGTGAAACAATGTTAAGCCGCCACATTTTAAAATAAATCTTTTACTTTCAATGTTTTATTGTTCTTGTCAATTTCTAAAGAAGAGTTCGGGCAGGTCTTCAAAATAACCAAGAAATAAGAATGGTTGACTAGGACCCTCTTTGAAAGCCTTCCAGGAGGTCTTGTGACTCTCTGAGGTCCAAAATCTAATAAAATATATGAAAAAAAGGGGAAAAGTTCGTGAGACTTCCGTAATTTGCTGACTTGTGTGTAGTTTCCACCCTCCTTCAAGAATTTCTAGATTTACCCCCCCCCCCCTCTACTCCTGAAAATTCTGGTGACTACGATAGTTCGTTCAATTGTATGAATTTTATTTATTTTTATTTTTTTTTTGTACATACGTATTATCCTGACCCCACTCAAGAATTTTGATCTGTATGATCTGAGAAAAATCAGTTTCTATGTCCGTAGTACGTTATTATTAGCTTAGTCTCATTGTGAAAAACTACGTTGTAGGTATATTTTTATTAAATATTTAATATATAGAGGTGATTAGGTTAGGTATTTAACATAATGCGTTCTGGGCGGCCTGATTTCCATAATTCTCTGTTGTAATTGTTATAATTTTGTTAATAAAATATTATATTTTTTCATATTTATGTAGATTTCATTAGGATTAACTTCATTTCTTGAGTGGGGTCGGGATAAAACGTAAGTATCCTTGTATTTTCTTTCTTCTATTAAATAAGTAAAGTGGTAATTCTACTAAATGGAGCAACGATATGCAGTTGGCATGCTTCTTTACCTTGCATCTAGGCACGTTCGCTTGGGGGAGGCTTTGGGCTTGTGTCTTTCCACAAAATTGTATGGTGTTATGTGCAAATTGTGCGTTCCTGTTGACGATGCCTTAAAGGATTCTTGCCCTCTTGTCAGCACTCCATTTGTTTTAATATATCAAATTTGAGGAATATTTTTTTATAGAGGTCAACTGGAGTTGTTCCGCTATTGAAATATCGACCAATTCGAATCCTTTCGACATTCAGTGTTGCTTATTTTTCACTATTAATATTTTTACCTCAACGTTTTGTTCCCTCTTCTTTTTATTTCTTCTTGCACTACCTTAAGTCTTCTATTAATTTCAAATACTTCGTATCCCTCTGAATGGAAGATATTAATGAGCATATAGTTTTTTATGTCTTATGGGAGGTACTTCCAAAGATTCAGGATATGGTATTCAGCCATTCAGAACCTTGTACCCGCCTTTTCGCCATTACAGTTATTCTACCCAACTGCTCCAAATTTGAGTAACATCAGCCCGATACGCTACCTTTGGGTATATCCAATTAACACATGTGGTAAATTCTGACCTGCCAGTCCTGGGCATTTTTATTGTATCTCCAGTATTTACTTGTGACTGACTTAGCGGTTTATTTCTGCAGTTTCATTTTTATCATCTTTCGGGTTGAATGATAGTTAAAATTTGTCAATTCAACGCCAAATCATTCTGTTAAAGTGATTAGGTGATTACTTGGAAATTATTTGGGATTTGCCTGTCATTCCAGGTAACTAATCTGTGAATATACATATCTTAGTCAGTATTGCTCATTCATTTTGGAACGACAAATGCTGCTTTCTTTTTCAAAGTCTTTCTATTAATCCGGCTTATTTGTGCTTTCAAATGGTCAATTAAAAAAAAATATTAGACTTTTTATTCTACCAGTATTTAAAATAAATTTGACATCTGGCAAAGAACAGTAAAACCTTTTACAATTCAATCAATTTGTTAGTCTCTATGTACGTATCTACTGCATTTTGGCTTGATAGACCTTGTAACTATTTCAAGAGATCTCCGAAGTTCTGTTTTAACAAAGATTCAGTTTTAACGAAAGTTAAGCTTTAGTTCGAAACAGATAAAATAAGTAATTTCCTGATACCTTTTAAAGTTTTTTTTTAGAATGAACTCGATCTCAAGCCATGAGGTACACTGAAAAGGATTTTTAGTCGCGGAAAATTATTTCGGTTCGGCCTGTTGTTCTGGTGACTAATCTGTGCATATGTACTTTCTTACTTTACTCATTCATTTTGAAACGGAAAAAGCTGTTTTCCCTTCTAATGTCTTAAACCGGCATATTCATGTCACTGACGTTTTTTTCAAATTGAAGCAACTTAAAAATCAGACTTTCCAAAAGGCACAAGTACTGTTTTGGATGTTGTGATGTTCTTATGATTTTTGGACCTGTTACGACTCGGTATTTAGCACACAATATCTTCCACTAAAAATATTAAATTTATCACGCTGAAGGACCAAGTAATATTATACTGAATTTAAAATAATCTTAGAATATCGAGGCCATCAAAATACAACCGTTTCATGCCCCTGAACCCATCTTAGTCCTATTTACGGTACTTACGTGTTATAGCGACCTCACTCAAGTCCTTGATCTGAGTAAAACCGCTTTCTTTGTCTGCATTCGGAGATAATTAGCTTAGTCTCAGTGAGATAAACTACTATGCAGGTATATTTTAATTAAATATTTAGTGATTATAGTTGTTTAGATTCGGTAAGGTATTTAATATAATGCGTTCTGGGCGGCCTGCTTTCCATAATTTTCTGTTGTAGTTTCTATAATTTTGTTACTAAAGTATTATATTTTCATCATATTTTGGTATATTTCATGAGGATTAACCTAACTTCAATTCTGTAGTGTGGTCGCTATCAAACAGTTCGTGGTAACGAACTGTAAGTAAGGAGCGACCCGGCTCAATGGTAACCGAAACTCTAGAAAACGGTATTTTGGTACAAATAGATACACCAAAAGAATCAGATTTTGATGCTGATTTCAAATATATAAATTTCATCAAGTTTAGTTCTACTCATCGAAAGTTACGCGCCTGAGAAAATTTGGCTGATTTTCGAAAAAAGGGGGAAAGCCCCCTAAAAGTTATAGAACCTTAATGAAAATCACACCATTATATTCCGCGTATCAGAGAACCCTACTGTAGAGGTTTCAAGCTCCTATCTACCAAAATGTGGAATTTTGCATTTTTTGCCAGAAGAAAGATCACGGGTGCGTGTTTATTTGTTTTTTTTTTTTGTTTGTTTTTTTTTTTCAGGGGTGATCGTATGGACCCAGTGGTCCTAGAATATCGTGGGAGGGCTCATTGGAATGGAAATTAAAAGTTCTAGTGCCCTTTTTAAGTGACCAAAAAAATGGAGGGCAACTAGGCCCCCTCCCACGCTCATTTTTTTCAAAAAATCACCCGATCAAAATTTTGAGATAGCCATTTTGTTCAGCATGTTCGAAAATATTATAAGTATGTCTTTTAGGATGACTTAATCCCCCGAAGTTCTCGGAGGGAGGGCTGAAAGTTATGAACTTTACCCAATGTTAACATATAGAATTGGTTATTGGGAAGTATACAGACGTTTTCAGGGGAGATTTTTCCTGGTAGTGGGGGGGTGGGTGGGTCGGGGGTTATGTGAGAGGATCTTTCCATGAAGGAAGTTTTCATGGGGGAAGGGACATTGCTATGAAGGGGACGCCGGACTTCCCAGCATTATTTAAAAAAAAGATCAGAAATTAAATATAAAAAAAAACAAGTTTTTCAACTGCAACAGCAGCAACATCAAAACTTTAAACGAACAGAAAAAATTACATATATGATTGGGTTCACCCCCTAGTCAATACCTCGCTCTTTAAGCCAAAGATTTTTTAGTACTTTCGTATGAGCTATTTATTCTAATTAACGGCCTTTGTGATTAAGCGGTCATTTTTAAAGAATTGGAACAAAATTCGAACTTTCGCTTAAAGAGCAAGGTATTAACTAGGGGGCGAACCCCCTAATATACGTATGAAAAATATATGAATATAGAAGTTCTTTACGTAAGTTAATTCGTAAGTTATGTATATTTATCACTAATAAAAACGTTCGTAAATAAAATTAAACAAGTTTCGAGAAAGCCATTTAACCAAATAAAAGTAAATTAATATGCAAATTTTGTTTTAATTATTCATGTACGGTGAGCCAAGATCAAAACCTGCATTTTTTTCAAAAACGTTCAAAGATTAAATAAAAAAAAACAAGTTTTTTAACTGAAAGTAAGGAGCGACATTAAAACTTAATATGAACAGAAATTATTCCGTATATGAAAGAGGCTGTCCCCTCCTCAACGCCTCGCTCTTTACACTAAAGTTTGACTTTCTCACAGCTCTATTTTTTTTAAACAATGAAAAACTTTAGCGTAAAGAGCGAGGCGTTGAGGAGGGGACAGCCTCTTTCATACACGGAATAATTTCTGTGCGTTTTAAGTTTTAATGTCGCTCCTTACTTTCAGTTAAAAAAACTTGTTTTTTTTATTTAATAACACTTAAGTACCCTATTTACACGTGGGAGTGTCAACTAAGATTTTTCTTTCGGTTGTTTAAAAATTATAAAGTTTTTAGGGCAGCACCAAATTTTATGAAGTGTTGCTACTTTGAACCGTGGAAACAAATAAGCAAAACTAATTGGTTAAACTTGACAACGCTTCTTATCCGTAAAAATTCAAACATTAACAGTCTGTTGATTCCCAAATGCAACTAAACCTTTAAAGAGAAGCTACATCTTCTTAAGTTGTTTGGTGCCATATATTTTTAGCTTATTCTTCGCTGATCTTTTACCCATGTTTCTTTTTTAATTCGGCACCCGCTACTACCAAAAACTGGATAACTGCACGTCGAGATCTTTTTCGTTAAAAATCGAATTCCCAATTTCTCCTAATTTTTTAAGATATACCATAATGGGTTGTATAAATTTCCACTTAACCGGTTCAAACAATCAGATCTTGTTTTCACTGTCCTTGAAACCTTAAAAAAAGTAGTTTTTTCGCTGATACAATAAGAGTTTAACAAAAAAAAATATATTAATCAAAACTCTGGGTGAGGGGAAAATCTCAAATGCATACTTGAATTTAGAGTAGAAGGACTTCTAAGCTGAAAATACGCTGAAGCCAGGATTAGTCAGGTTGACTGAATATTAAAAATTTAATCAGAACTTTCTACAGCTAATCTGCAATAATTTTCTTGTGTTGGTTCTCTTCTTAGAAACTTAAGTAATTATGTAACGAAAAATTTATTATTTAAAAAATCGTCGTAATGCAGATTTTTATGCTAAATTTAAAACCTGTCGTATTTTAGAACCAATAATTTTGGTTTGACGAGTTTTTCAAGTATTCTGGCTTAATTTTTGGTACTTCAGACCATGCATCAACATAGGAAATTTTGTCATTGGTGGGGGGGGGGGGGCTTGGAGTCGCTTCTCCGGATATACCATAAAGAATAGGAGAAAGATTCGGAAAATTTGCGAAGTTATCCGGAAAACCGTAAATACCTAGAAAAAAATTAGGGGGTGCGTGCATGGGCCATCTACCAAGATCACCATCTACCAAGAATTTTCCTTCGAGGGAAACTTCTTGTGACTAGAAGGGCACTGTAACCACACCTGCATACGTGTCTGCATCAGACAGAAACAACATTATTACGAAAAGAAAAAATGTTGATACCAGAAAGAATCTATCCCCTTTCTGAATTCAATATATAAAGTTGAGGTGGGAAGTTTTTCCGAATCGTTGAATTGTCAAAATTTAAAAAAGGTTTGTAATTTTGACGCACCAAGTTTTCTGATAGTTGCATCAGTAGATTAATGTATCATTATCGGCCGAAAAGTCTGTCTCTCAGTGCTATTGGAAATTTCTGCCTATTTGACTTAAGCAGTTTATCTACCAGAACTGTCAAAAGTTGCATATCTAGCTGCCATTGCAGCTACATTATGCTCTTGTAATGAGAGGGTCAGGTATACTTCCATACAAGGCTGCCACTGTCATGTCCCAAGATGACTTGCCAAAAATACCAAAAATCCCAAGACATTATATGATAATAATATATAAATGTATGCGTTTTAAGGGAATTATTTCATACACGACTCCCAATATATATTAGCCCACTTTTGGAAACTGTATGCGACATATTCCCAGGGACTGTAAAAAAAAGGTAGTTAGAAAGATTAATGATGGTCGATTATTACACTAGTCGTGTCAAATGTAATTATTTGTAGTAAAAATTATAACTTGTTGCATTATCTTATTTACAGTTATCGAATTATAGACTCGGCAATAATTTGCTTAAGACGAAATACACTGAAACGCGGCTTTGGAACTTGTAGATTGTCATAAGGCTTTTTGACACCTGAAACCGAATGCAAATCTCATAATTGTGGGCTTATGATTCTATGGTGCTAGGCTTACTCTCCCCCCCAGAAAGTTCCCCGCCCCGCGGAAAATCCATCCCTGTAGGAAATTCCTCTGTGGAGAACCCCCCCCCCACATGCGAAACTGAGCAGCCACATAGGAGTTTTGACAAATAAAATAATGAAGAAAAAAAGGAATTTTGGAATATTCTACCAATATTCCAAAATATAGGCAGAATATGTGGTATAGAATGCGGTATATATTTCCTTTTTTATTTAAATTCTTTTTTTTTCATATTTATGGGGGTTGAGTTATTATAGCAGGGTAAGATCTAACATTGGGGCTGTGGGAGGGGGGGTGATATCAAACCCAAAGGCAAGCTTACTGAGACATTCCAAAGTTTTTGGATAAAACAGGTATCTCAAAATGTAATTCGGTATCATAGACAAGGGCATATTCAGGATTTTGCTTGGGGTGGGGGGGTTACAATAAAAAAACTTTAAAAAAAACGTATTAAAAATTTGGTATAAGCATTTTGTTACGTTTTTACGAGTCGGATAATAATTGGGCGAAGGGCTCATACCCCGCACTCCCCTGGATACGGCCTTGATCATAGGGTTCAGAGGAAGACCAGATACCAGAATGAAACCGAGAGGGATGCTGATTGCCCTCCAATGGCTTTCGGCCTTCAGCTTTCAATCGAATGATCCCTCTCCCAAGTTTCAAAAATAACCCATTCCATTTGAAATGGACGGGAAACAAGTATTTGGTACTTTTCTGACCCTTTTTGACAGTAACTTTATTATTCTGCCTTGGGGTCTCCTTAGCCCAAAGTTTCATGTAAGTTCCAGTCCAATCGAAAAAATCTGTTGCTCTTATTTAGTCACCTTTGTTAGAGGAGGGACCAATCCCTTCAATTTTTTGTACGTTAGTCCCCTTGACCCTAGGACTTAAGGGTGTAAGTCCGAAATTCATAAAGTGAAAAGGTTTTGTGGCATGTTTCTGGGCCCCTAACCCCTCTCCCTTCCCTGAGCAAAACGATGATGACCTTTTTGACCAAGAAAACAATCCCTGAGAGTTTCACGCCCCTGAACTCCCAAGATTTAACTCCTCCTCTCCCCCGCTTTTCCACTGAAAATTATGTCGGTAAATAATGGACAGTGCGCATAATCTATGACCCTTATTCCAGGGGATCTGAGGGTTATGTTACCCTTGGATGTAAATTTATTGATATTTTCAACTATTCTGAACAAGACAAGGGGTAACAAAAACACCAGATATAAAAAGGACCTAGGGAAGGGGCTGGTTGCTTTCCAGTGG
The DNA here is from genome assembly GCA_027921565.1 of Artemia sinica. Lineage (NCBI taxonomy): Eukaryota > Metazoa > Arthropoda > Branchiopoda > Anostraca > Artemiidae > Artemia > Artemia sinica. The sequence goes on along the minus strand of CM051264.1, from coordinate 19,905,196 downwards.
TTGACTTTTAAAAGAAGACTAGAATTTTCAATTTCCAGTCGAATGAGCATTTTCTAAAGTTTCTACAACCTCGAAGGAGGGGATAGCTTCCTCCTATGCAGAATGAAAACTGTTCGTCTTAGGGTTCATTGCTGTTCTTTACTTTCATGATAAAGACGTAGTTCAGTAATGCTCCCGGTAATCAAGAGTGGTTTGATATCAATTTCTACCTCTCCCCTTCCCTAGAACCAATTCTATATTTATTGGACGGCTCTGTGAGAGTGACTATGTTTTGGCATTAAAATGCATTCTTTGGGTCATCTGCCCCCCCCCTTCTATGCATTTTAACGGATCTATCATTCCTCCTTGTAATAGCTGACATGCATTTGCTCTATTGCATATAATTTTATGAAATATGAAGCAAGTTAGTTTAGTTAATTGAAGCTTTAAAATAAGAGTCAGGAACATTTTCCTGCAATAGGAAGGTAGATATCACCCTGCAGCACCTTTATTCCGGTTTAGTGTCTCATCAACATCGCGCCCCATTTTGATTCCGTCTCTAACGTTTCTGAAAGAATGTAAATCCTCTGGTGCTAATAACCTGATACTGGTAAAATTAACTTAATAAGTTTCAGATTTTTAGAATCAGCACAGAATGTAGAATATTTTGATATACATGTTTCCAATAGCTGTGAGAGATACTATTTGTCCATTGCAACAATACTTTCAGTTCTTGCTGTGTTCCAACCGGGTTTTTACATCTTCCAACCTTTACCCAAAAACTACCTAGAATTAAGAGAGCGTGGCTGAGTTGAACCAGAATAACATAATATATACATATATACATACGTGGCCCCTTCAGGGCTGTTGCTGTTAAAATTCGCGTAGCTGCTCATTTATTCAGCTGATTTTTTTTTTTTTTCAACTCTGCTGTAGGTAGTTGCTTGACGTAGTAACAGGACTCGTCAACGGTGTCAAATCTAGCCAAAACTTAGGTTTAGTCGATTTGAACTCTGTTTGGCTGAACTTATCAGGGTTGTAATTTTTAGATATTCCTTGATTTTTTTTTTTCAAGAAATGCACTTGAAAAAAAAAGAAATACCGCTCTATAAATTTGTCCATTTTAATTCTCCTCAACAGTTGAGTCTACATGTAACATTTGGATCTAATCCATTCTTCTTATATGCCACATATAGGTTATGTGAATACATCCCTTATTCGATTGATACCATTTGAATTTGGTAGTTGTTAGATTTCAAGTCGGCAGATTTGCGCTAAACACATGAAGAACGACCATGGATATATCAAGATCACGAAGCTTGGTAACTTAAAACTAGTCTTGCTTACGCTACAGAAAAAGTTTCAAAAGCAAAATAAGTACCACTTTTAGCCCGGAAAGTTGTCGACCATTTTGTTCGGGAGATTGTTCCTAAATTCTAGGATGTTTGTTCTTTCTTTTTTTGGTGGAACCATATTCGGAGTAAATGAAGAACTAAAAAGCTCAAATTCTTGACAAGAGGGTAATGACAGATTGATATAGATACGGGGTCCCTCCTCAAGGCCCTGGGTCTGGCTGAATTAACACCCACTCACACATATTTTACAAGCTTTTTGACTTGCACAGGGTCAATATGCCTACCAGTCTCAAAAGTGACAACTCTTGCTTGTCCAATCGTTCATTGTAATGAACCGCTCATTCCAAACCGTTCAAAAACGCGAAATTTACACTAATGATTGGAGGACATTTTTTCATTGTCTCTTTCTGGATTTTAGACAACAATCCGAAGTAGATGTAACCACGATAGTCTTTAAGGATAAGCGGGTTTGTTTTCTGTACTATTTCAGAACTCGATTCGGAGTCGTGCATTTATTTTACAACTCTTCCAGTTCGATTAAACACCCTCTCGAAACCTAAAGGCACATTCACAATGAGATTTTACTGACACTGAAATTTAGCTAGCGCTAATTCCAGGAAACAGTTGAAACTAAACCCGTTCATAATAGAAATTTTGCTAGCGTCCAGAACTGGATCGGGCCAAGACTTAAGTTCAGTCGATTTGAGCTCTGTTAAGGCCGAAACAATCATAATTTTTCATAGAAATTTGTCATTGGCAAATACCTGAATCATGTCCAGATAGAGGACTGCAAATAAAGTGTAAGTAATTAATGAAAAAGTGGAATAGAAAAGAAGCGAAATATTATAGGAGCTACTGGTGCTCGTCAGAGCTCTTGGACAGTTGTACCATAAGAGAAATGAGGACTATGAGATCTGAGAAAAAGACAAATGGCATAGGATAGCGCTACATTATTAGTAGATTTTAGAGTTTGGATTTTCCATTGCGAAAGGAAAAACCTGATCACTAGCATCAGCTGATACTGGTTTTCGGGGCGGGCGGAATTTGGGCATTAGTAAAATTTCATTCTGAATGGGCCTTAATGAGTGTGTCTCATCTTGCAAGGTGGAGAGGAAGAGGAGAAACCGCTCCTTAGCGTGGATGGTTCAATTGGGTCTCATCACTTGACAGACAATCCGACTAGCAAGGTAAACCGTACCTAGTATATCTAGTATATCTAGCCTTGATAACCAGCAAATAAAATGTAATGCAGTTGAGACTTCATTAAATACGTATTGCTAAAGCCTAGAATTTATTGACATAGGCCTTTTGCGACAAGAAGGGCTATGTAACCGCTGGTAAAACACAGTGTAGGAAGCCTCAAGATCTCTTGAAGTTATGTGAAGTTAAAAATGTTGACCTCACAAGTTAAAACTCACACATAGAGGCTATCATTTTGATTATCTTCCAAGTGATAATTTTGTCATCTCGGTACTATTTCTCATATCGCCTCTGTTGTATAATTGTTTGTTAGGTAATCAACAATATGACAATGCTAAGTAGCTGGAGGTGGGGTGTTAATTTGTTGACAAATAACAGCTAGGTGTGTTTTAGGTAAGATTTGACTCTGTCGATGTTCCCAGGACAAATTAAAAGTGTAATTAATGTCAATTCCTTAAAATTTTTACCTCAAAGCTATTGATGGGAATCTATTATCGTACTATGTTTGATAAGTAGGATGTTAATTTTCATCTAATCCCCCTACTCCAATGATTTGAAAGATTTTTTAGTTGCATTTCTCAAAAATTGACATAAATTTTGGCCTGGACAGGCACTAACGCTGTTTTTGGTATCGGAAGGGGTTAGGACTTCTCAGAAATAAACGAACCATTTGGAAAATAAAGAAATTATAGAAGCAATCCAAAAAGTACAGATTTTTTTGGGGGGGGGGGATGTACGGGTTCGAAGTCTAATCCCCCTTCTGTGTTAAATTTTGCAAATTATTTTGTTAAACTTCTGTTTTCCCACTCTCTAGGTCTTAATAAACCTCATAAAAAAAAGAATAAAAAATAGGGGCCTGATTCTATACTAGGAAGGAGAAAAGAAACATCCAAGGGGACTGATTGATCTGAACAATGAAGAACTATGTTTTAGTAACTCTTCACAACCTGTGTTTCAGCTTTGATGAGCTTTTTAGCAGTATTACTGATGCTTCAGGGTGCTACGGGGTTTGAACTCCCCCTGAAATTTGAATTCCCCCCCCCCTCCCGAAAAATCTTGGGTACATTCTTGGTTACTAACAATATTAAAAATGTTTAATTGATTCAAGCATTCATGAAAAAAAAACTATTTGGTAGACAATCTTTGGTTAAGTATTAGACTATATACTCGGTTTTAAGGCACGTTGATTGATGTTGTTTCAGGCTAGAAAACATTAAAGGTCCCTGTTTAGACTTTCAGTTCATTTGTTCTGCGCCTTCTGAATACAAAATATGTTGCGTTTATTTAGTTTGTACAATTGTGTACATAGTGCAACTTTCATGTCTTTAACTATTAGCTATCTAGAAAGGTTTGTAATCCAATAGAGACTAGAAACCTGTCACAATGCTCTTAAAAAAAGAAAACAGAAAGGATTATCAACAATCTTACGAACAATTTTTTCCGGACTCAGACACAAAAATGGTACTAACGACTGTAGTAAAAAGTTTTAGGAATTCGATACGCTGTTGGATAAAAGCTATTGATGGAGTTCGATCGTGAAATAAAAAAAAATTTAGTTGACGAATAAAAATTAATCTTGCAAATGTCTCCATTCAAGACATAAATTTTGACTTCTTTTTATAGTTTTGATGCATTTTTATATTTCTTTTCAAATTTAGAAAATTGTTTTAAATTTTTGTTTGTATCTGAAGGACTCATTTTTAAATACCCGCCAAAAATGTATATCCGCTAAATGTCGGTAAAAAAAATTGTCTTTGTTGAACAGTTCCGTTTTCATGAGCTAAGAGAAACTGATGGTAACAATTTTGACTACAGAAACAGGCCTAAGGTTAGAACTACTCTGTATAATCGTAGGAATTGATCATATTCACCAGAGTCACTTATTAAATTCAATCATTTCTCCTTATCCTCCCCATCATAACTCAGTATGCGAACGTTACTCTGTATAACCATAAAGTGGCGGTTCAGGCCTCTCTTGCACCTTGGGCAAAATTTTAAATAGTCCTTCCCCGCCTTCTGTCCACCATAAAATGTTTGGGCCGAATTTAACTAAATTTTCGTTTATTAAACACATTATTTTCAATTTATTAAATAATTGATAATTTATTTTTATTATTTTTTAATTTATTATTTAAATTATTTAATTATTAATCATTATTTTAATTTAGTTATATTATCAATCTTTAAATATTTTTTATTTTCTAATCTATTTTTATTTCGTTAATTAATTACTACATATTAATTGCTTTTATTTGTTAATTGCGCCCTCTACTTTATTTTAGTAAAAATGAAATTTCTAAAGTTACAATATGATTATAACCGTTAGATTATTTATTTCAAATTTTGAGTCCCTAAAATTTCTGGGCCCGGGGTGTGGGCCCCCTATGCCCCTCCCCTAAAACCGCCGCCGTTGTCAAATGAGCTGACCGTATTCGCGGGGCCATAATTATTAAATCCTGTTGTTTTTCCTTCTCCTTGCCATCGTCAGTAGGTGCACAACTTTAGTCATCGTATTGGTACCAAAGGTAAAGTTCGAACTTAAATAATTAATCTTCCATAAAAGAAAAAAAAACGTTTTTTTAGCGCTATCTACTGTAAAGTCAACATTTTATTATAGGTACTTCCTGATAATGGAGAGGAAATTAGAGGTATATTCAAACTAATCCGCTGCTACTGCTGAACTCATCCAGCGTGCATTGCGCACAAGCATTTTCCTTTTTTATATGTGTTCCACGGAGCTTGTTGTAATAAAAAAAAAATGTTTATGCCCTACTTTAAATCAAAGCGAGAATCAGTGAACCTTCTGAATTGATTCTTTTCATCTAAATTCTAACTTCTTATTGCGTATACACGATTCTCAAGTTATTCTATTGATTTGACTTATTCTCTCTTGCATATGTGAATCGCTCAAAATTTTGGATTTGGACGCCAGTATTATTTTTTCTGTCTCTTCAAAAAGTCGACAATAAATGTTGATAAAAAACCGATGTTAACCGAAAATTAGCGCATAAAAAAATTCTGAAAATAGCAAATTGCCAAGGTTCTCAAAGGGTATTTTCTTTGCTTTTTCATTACTGTAAGATCGATTTTTGCAACTTGGGGAGAGGTGTACACCCGAATGATATAGCACATCATCAGACATAAAATCACCATTTTTTATCCCCCTCCCCTGATTTTGAAAAATACCTTCTCTATTATTTTTTTTAATAGGATGTCGAGAATTTCTTCTGAATATGAACATTTATATTTATTGCAGTAGCAAACATATCACTACTATAAAAAAGATTATACAATTAATTCTTTGTTTCGCTAAGCGATTGCACTATTTCCAAATGTGCTATTTACACATAATTTATTTCTTGTCTAAGGTGTTCCAATAAATTTCTCGTGGACCGAGTCCCGTATATCCTTTTAAGTATATAATTTAATTAACGCGCTGTTTTTAATGAAAACAACTACGGGTCATTTAACGGAAATGGATTTTAATGAAAATAATATCTAAAGATTTGTCAATTGTAATTATGCTTTAT
>CM051264.1:18486632-18549132 GCA_027921565.1 Artemia sinica | reverse complement strand
TACACCCTCCATTTTCCCAAACACATCAATCAAAGTTTAGAGATAGCCATTTTGTTCAACGTAGTTGAAAGTTCTGGAAATTATGTATTTAAGGATAACAAACCCCCCAGAGTCCCCAGGGCGAAGGTTGTAAGTTATGCCCTGGGGGCATATAAGATTTTAAATGATAGAGTTGTCGTAAAAACTTCAAAAGGGGCTCATTCAATTGGAAATTGAGAGGGCTAGTGCCCTTATTAATAGTTGAAAGTGATTGGACGGTAACTAACCCCTCTCTCACGCCCACCATTCCCCAAGCACATCCAATCAAAATTTTCAGATAGCCATTTTGTTCAACGTAGTAGAAAGTTCTGGAAATTAGGTCTGTGAGGATGACAACACCCCCCCCCCCCAGCCCTCAGGGCGAGGGTTGTAAGTTATCCCCTGGGGGCATATAAGGTTTTTATTGAAAGTGTTGTCGTAGAAACTTCAAAAGGGCTCATTTGATTGGAAATTGAAAGGGCTAGTGCCTTTTTTAATAGTTGAAAGTGATTGAGAAAGACTAACGCCCCTCTCACGCCCACCATTTTCCAACACACATCCAATCAAAATTTTGAGATAGCCATTTGTTAAACGTATTTGAAAGCTCTGGAAATTAGGTCTTAGAGGATGACAACCACCCTCAAAGCCCTTAGGGTAAGAGTTGTAATTTATGCACTGGGGGCATATAAGGTGTTTATAGGAAGTGTTGTCGTAAAAACTCAAAAAGCGCTAATTCGATTGGAAATCGAAAGGCCTAGTGCCCTTTTTAATAGTCGAAAGTGATTGGAAGGCTTGACATTTTTATAGTAAAGATCGATGTGGGTATAATGTATTTTTTTTTGTTGTTGTTTAGACCAAGGCACTTTGTATCGAAGGAGTTGTCGTAGGAACTTCGAAAAGGGTTCATTCGATTGAAAATAGAAAGGGCTGATGCCCTTTTTAATAGTCGAAAGTGATTGGAGGAAAACTAATCCCCCTCCCACGCCCACCCTCCCATTTGACTTTATGTTCAAAAACTAAATGTTGCCATAATATTAAATCAAAATGCACTGTGTTAATGCCAATTCCCAAAGAGACATCTCAGCAGTATCCCAAGAACGACTGAGGGTTTTATGCTCAAACTTTTTGGGCTGCTTCTGCTCTTAAAATTTAACCAAATCAAAATAGCGTTAGTGTATCCAAGCTATCAATGAAAGTAAACAGATTTTTTTTGCGAATGGTATCAAGTTTTCCATTTCAGGTCAACTAGACGAGTTATGAAACTAAATTAAACACTTCTATTATGTGTCCAGATTTTTAAGAGGGTGTATGTTGTTAAAAATTGCTAAAAAATTTTCTCAAGCATACAAATAGCAGGCCAAAACTATAAATCTTTAAAAAACGAAAAAATATAAGGTATTATTTTCTTTTTCTCTGGAAAGACTATGTCAATATAAAACGAACAGAAATTAATTAAAAAAAAAACTTTTTCCACAAAATAAGTTTTTCAAAGAAAAGTAAAGAACTCAATTAAACAAAAAAATTAGCAAAAATAAAATAAAATAATCTACCAAGCGCAAAACTACCAAATCAACATCGATAAATAAATGAAACTCAAAACAAACAAAAATTACAATAAATAACCAAATCAAACTCAAAACGAGCAGAAATTAACAGAAGTTGGGCTCAAGACCCCTATGCCTTCCCAAGGCCAGAACATAATTTGCACTTCACTGAGAACAATACAAATGAATGTGCATTGTCAGTTTAATATAAACTGACAATGCCGGCAAAGCAACTAGAAACCCTTCAACTTCAATATTATAAACGAGTTTTTGGCCTACACAATACAACACATACGTTAGTTTTAAAAGGTGATCTTGGTATATTTAACCTGAAATTGAAAAGATATACCCAAATCATCAAATTTTGGTTAAGACTTCTAGAACTTCCCCAGACTAGACTTGCCCGAGCAGCATATGAAGAACTTCTCCTTCAGTGTAACAAAACATCATGGACAGCACAAATCAAAAGTATATTAGATGAGAATGGATTTTCAAGTTCATGGGAGAAGGGAAAAGGGCCAGAAGATCATGAAACGTTCTTCAAGGAATTTAGTGCAAGACTTGAAGACCAAGAAGTGCAACTATGGCAAGCAGCTGTGGACAAATCTCCGAGTCTTACTTTGTATAGAGAAGTAAAAGAGAATTTTGGTCAGGATTTTTATTTCAAGCTGGCATTGCCCATTAAATACCTGAGGATTTGGATTCAGATTCGAGCAAATTGTCTTCCAATTTATACTAAGGTTGCAAGGAAAAGAGGGAAGGTTCGGAGGCCGGGTGTAGTTGCTTGAGATGTGGGGAAAATGATTATGGGTTGGGCCATTTCCTCCTCCGGTGTAAGCAACTCTCTCATTTAAGGGGATTAATTATCCAGGAGGGGGAAATAGGCTGCTTTGTGAGTTAATGAGGTCTAGGACTCCCCGTTATATTGTGGCAGTAGGAAATTTTGTATTCATGGGAAGGATGTCAAATGAAGTGTAGTTTTTCTTTAGTATTTGTCTTTTTGTATATGGCTTTTAAATACAGATTATTATTATTATTATTATTATATTATACATATACTGATATTTAGCAATCAAAATTTTAATATTATTTGATTTATTAAAGTTATAAAAGTAAAAACATTTATATTTTTTTTCAGTAAAGTGCAAATTTTGTTCTGGCCTTGGGAAGGCATAGGGGTTTGAGCCCAACTTATGTTAATTTCTGCTCGTTTTGAGTTTGACTCGGTTATTTATTGTAATTTTTGTTTGTTTTGAGTTTCATTTATTTATCGATGCTGATTTGTGGTAGTTTCACGCTTGGTAGATTATTTTACTTTATTTTTGCTCATTTTTTGTTTAATGGAGTTCTTTACTTTTCTTTGAAAAACTTATTTTGTGGAAATTTTTTTTTTAATTAATTATATATTATGAACGAACATTCGATTCTATTAATAGAAGAGCTTTAGCGAAGGTTTTATCCTTGTCAGGTATATCAGACAAATACATTCAAGTGATTAGTGCAATGTACGAAAATAACACTGCTGCGGATAAGGTAGGAAATGAGGTTAGCAGCTGGTTTTGTATTAAATCAGGAGTTAAGCAGGGCTGTGTTCTAACCCTTTATATGGATTATTTTGATGGACTTTGTCTTAAGTAGCACAGGAAAGGCAATGGGAAAACAGGGAATCAAATGGGGAGGAAAACTTTCCTGGACTTAGATTATGTTGATGATTTAGGTAACCTAGCTGAAAGTACGAGGAAAATGAATGAAGTTTTAGAGGTTTTGCGAGTTCAGGTTACTAGAATAGGTTCAAAACTTAATATTAAAAAGACTATGTCACTCAAGCTAGGAATAAATGAAAATAAAAGGGTTACATTGGGTAACGAAAAGATTGATCAGGTTGACAGCTTCACTTACCTTGGTAGTATTATTAGTTAAGACGTTAGGAGCAGTGAATGTGTTAAAAGTAGAATACTCAAGGCTCAGAGTTTTTTTTTCACAGTTGAAAAAAGTGTATATAAATAGGAAGATAAGAGGGCCAAGATTAGAATATTTAAAGTTACACTGATGACAGTGGTCAAGCATGGTTCTGAAGCGTGGGCGCTCCGAAAAACGGAAGAAGATTTGCTAGATGTTTTCCAGAGAAATTGCTTACGAAGTCCTCCTCATCTAGATAAATAAAATCTTTTTTGGGTATTTTCATTGAAAAATACCTTTTTTGGGATTTTCATCAAAATTTGGAAAAAAAATATAAAAAACACCCCCTCTTGATTTGATAATAAAATTGCCCCCACTCCCCAAACTAAATTCTCGTGAATTGACGCCACTGTATATACACAGCTCTTTGTCAAAAGTATTGGCAAAGCATGGAATATCCAAAATTCTCTCTTTGTTTTCTGGTTTACCAACTGCCTCCTAAATTGCCACCATGGATACAAAATAACATCCTAATTCGGCGCTAAAACCAAGCTGACTCGAATTCAACAGTAGAAAAACTTCTTATTCGGAAAAAACTAAAATCTCTTAGTTTAATGCATGAACGGAAAAGTCTGCTTTTCAAATTGTACTTTTTTTATTTTATTATTTTATTCATTTATTTTTCATTGCTACGGTTTTTGGAATAATCTATTCAGTTTATTCCCTATTTTTCCCCTATTCCCTATTCTAATTCCATGATTGAACACTTATTATATTCGATGGGTTTTCAATCAGGTACGTCATTTCTCGGAAATATAGGGGAAGAAGAGCAAAATCTTATTTCAAAATCGGGGAGAAGGGGCAATTTTTCTTTATTAGTTTTTTCAATGAAATACCAAAAAAGGTATTTTTGAATGAATATACCAAAAAGGGTATTTTTCACAACATAGGGGAAGGGGTAAAAGAGTGTATCCCCCCTGGCCCTTCTGCGCAACTGATGCCCTTGTTTCCAACTATTACTATTATTCATGGGGTTGGAGGATGTCGTAAGGAAATATATAAAGGGAAATAGGTACTTCCTATGAGGGTGTAAAGAGAGGTGATATTTAACAGATTGGGATGGAGAATGAGCGTACGTAGCTGTCTTGGCTTCAGGTGGCTTGGTACTGCAGTGAATTGTTAGAAGTAGTATAGTCAAAAACCGAATTTTTTGATAAAATGTCGTACAACTATGGTTATTTTTAGCGTGGCCAATCAAAGACAAGGCGCACAAAAAGCCCGATAATTAAATAAGCATCTGAAATCAGTTTCTTTTCCCAAGGTTTTAAAAAGTGGTTTCATAATACAACACAACATTATAGGAAGAGAACCAAAATACAGTAAATTGTTAATTAAACTTTTTATCAATGAATCCAGGGCAATTCTTAAATTCCTTAGTAATTTAATACCTTGATAATTTATGCATTGTTAATTCTTTATTTATGCATGTGGATAACCACAAAAACCGCATGTTTCAATAAAATGTAACATAAACTCGATCATCTTCTGTTTGGCCTGTGAAATAAAAGGACTGAACATAAAATTATCCGGCTAATTTGCAGAGAACTTTTCGAGCGCCAAGAAATCTTAGTAAGAAATCCATATCCTTTGCCTATTCCCCCAAATATTAATGCTACTGAGAATTCAAATTCAAACTAATTAGTTTACAGCTAATTTAAAATTTGTGCTAATTATATAAATAGCAGTTTTGAAGCTAAAACCGTGCAAATTCTATACTATGGCATAATGTAGGTTACTATTAGTCCTATTCTATTTGTATTAGTCCTATACTGTTGTCTATTCGGCCCAAATCACTAGTCACTAATTAATGGTTCCTTTCTCTCTCTCTCTTTCTCACTCTCCGCCTCTCTCACTCTCAGCTATTAGTCCCACAGCACTGTTGTTATTAGTCACAAACTATTAAGGACACCCTGGCGGTCAATCATTTTGATCAAAAGCTTCTGTCAATCAATTGATTAAAGCATGATTGACCGTCTAGGAACCTGTTTGACGCTTGAGTCAAGCGTTGATGGTGATCGATAGAAACTTTGAATGACTCTATCGGTTCCTAGACGGTCAATCATGCTTTAATCAATTGATTGACGGAACAGTCTAGGGTGTCCTTCAGACCCAGAGTATTGCTTTTAGTCCAATACCACTGTAAACTATTGGTGCGTACTACTGGCAACCATTAGTAACTTATTAGTGATTATTAGCCCATGCTATTGCTCACACACTATTAGTTACTATTAATCCGATTATATTAATTATTATTAGTCACATAGTAGCGCATTAATCCTATACTATTGTAAACGATGGGTCCAGGTTACTGTTAGTCCCATACCATTGATTATTGGCCCTACAGTATTATACAGGCCCCATCCTATAGCCTTGCCTTGAGACTCTAGGAGATACGGTTAAAAACCTGCCTGTCCCCAAATGCTCAAAGAGAGTGGCAGCCCTTGAGGTAAATATAGTCAAGTGACATGGCTTTGGGCTGCTGTGTCGGCCACAGATAACTTTATACTCCGATTAGTTATTATTTCTTTACGCTACAGTTCCTATACTTTTGTATTCTATTAGTCGCATACTATTGGTCACTATTCATCCTATATAATTGATTATTAGCCCCACACTGTTAGCCTCTCATGGAGACTCTAGGAGACATGGTTCAAACCTTCCTGGCATAAAGTGCTCAAAGAGAGTGGCGACACTTGAGGTAAATATAGCTAAGAAACTGACACAGCTTTTGGGCTGCTGTGTCGGCCACAGGTAACTCTCTGCTGCGATTATTCTTTATTTATTTGTACATTATTAGTTCCAGTCTATTGGCATTAGTCCCATAATTTAGTATTCTATTAGTACTACACTATTGATTACAACTAGTCCTACTATTGGTTATTATTAGTCACATACCAGTAGGCCCATACTGCCGGTATTAGACCTATATTATTTTATACTAATTGAATTACGGCCGCAACCTGTTTAAACCATAAATTGATTGATAAACAGAATTATTCTAACGGAGTCTCTGGAGATACGGTTCAAACCAGCCTGTCCACATAAGGAGAGTGGCGACTCTCCTTCACATACTGAAGGAGAGTGGCAACTATTAAAATATATTTAGCCAAGAAATTGTAACTTTTTGCCGCGATTAGTGATTTTCTTATTTTTTAAACTATCAGTCCCATTCTTCAGGCACATAACATTGGTTACTATTATTACTAGTCACATACTATTAACCTCATAAATTTGTACTAGTTCTATGCTATTTCATACTGTTGATCCAATACTATTGTCAAACGAATTAGTCCCATATTGTTAATTATTGGTTTCATAATATTAGTCCCGCATTGTCCATTATGGCCAGTCATAATACCTACTCTTCATAGAATCTATCATAATAATAATAAAGAGCACTGTTCTAAATTAGAATTAATTCCTTTGTGGCTAATCGAACCTTACGGTAGCAATACAGAACGCAAAATTTTAGTGCAATATTGACTAAACTAATGTGGCCTAATCTGAGGTTGAACAAATCATTTTTTTCCCGAATCTTCTACAGAAGACGACGAATCTAAATCTCTTCCATTCGATGAACAAAGAAATACCACAACAACGTACAATAAATGGCCTTTCTCATATCTAACCTTCCCATCCCCTGAAAAAGCAAACAAATTGAGACTCTCAACCTAGGAAACGGCCCAAGAATTCCAACCCCATCGGACGAAAAATTGTTCCCAAGAATAAGGATTACTACCAAAAACTTTAAAAAAACGTTCACCATCCAACACTATACACAACCAAAAAAGCCCTTTAAGTCCCTTGCCCTTCCTTCACGATTAGAGCCCTGACAGTTTTTGGATTTCTTCCATAATTACCATATTATTCACCCAATTTGTAAGCTTCGTCTTGTAACTGTGTAGAAAATTGTTGCCTTCGAAGACTATGTGATATTTTCTAAAGTCTGTTTCTATTAAACTTGTCTTAAGGACTTTTTAACATACATAACGACCCTTCGAAATGAGCAATAGCGGCAAATAGTTTCTATATGATTAAAAGTTTCTGTAGATATTTTGTCTATATGTAAGTAGCGTTCCACATTCAACAAATAAATAAAACTTAAATAATAAACAAATAAATACTAAGTAAAAAGTAATTTGTACAATTTAAAAAGTAAAATATAGGAAAGGAATATATATATATAAATATAATTCAGAATTTTGAAAGTTTTTTCGTTAAAAAAAGAACCTCATTTATCAACTGCTTTTTTTTCTTTAATTTCCAAAAGAATACTTTTCACAATTTTTTATAATCAAATTCTTACTCAACCTTTAATCTCGCCCGTTCCAATATATTTTCTATAGTATATTCTCAAATCGACATGAAATTTTACTTTCACTTCTAAGTTACTAATTATTTCTCAGGCCAGGTAAAATTGACAGAAATAAAACTTTTCGGATATTTGGCAATTACCACCAAATAACTTCCGATGATTTCTTGGCAATTAATTTTCTAGATAGAGAGAAAAAAAGAAAGGCTTACGAAAGACAAAGGGTATTCCTCCACGAATTGGCTTCTTGCCATCAAAAACTGCTTGCTTACTGAAAAAAAGATATACATTTTAGAGACCATCTATTACATTTGTACACATTCTTATTATATCCTTTAATAATAATGATAATTTATTTTTAACCCACTAAAAGTAAATAGAAAGAGACCCATCAAGAGACCCATCAAGAGAGAGAGAGAGAGAGAGAGAGAGAGAGAGAGAGAGAGAGAGAGAGAGAGAGAGAGAGAGAGAGAGAGGAGAGAGAGAGAGAGAGAGAGAGAGAGAGAGAGAGAGAGAGAGAGAGAGAGAGAGAGAGAGAGAGAGAAGAGAGAGAGAGAGAGAGAGAGAGAGAGAGAGAGATGAGAGAGAGAGAGAGAGAGAGAGAGAGAGAGAGAGAGAGGGAGAGAGAGAGAGAGAGAGAGAGAGAGAGAGAGAGAGAGAGAGGAGAGAGAGAGAGAGAGAGAGAGAGAGAGAGAGAACGAGAGAGAGAGAGAGAGAGAGAGAGAGAGAGAGAGAGAGAGAGAGAGAGAGAGAGAGAGAGAGAGAGAGAGAGAGAGAGAGAGAGAGGAGAGAGAGAGAGAGAGAGAGAGAGAAGAGAGAGAGAGAGAGAGAGAGAGAGAGAGAGAGAGAAGAGAGAGAGAGAGAGAGAGAGAGAGAGAGAGAGAGAGAGAGGAGAGAAGAGAGAGAGAGAGAGAGAGAGAGAGAGAGAGAGAGAGAGAGAGAGAAGAGAGAGATCGAGAGAGAGAGAGAGAGAGAGAGAGAGAGAGAGAGAGAGAGAGAGAGAAAAAAAAATATCACAGATTTAAGATCATGAAAAGGCGGCCAGCCAGTTTGACCAAATCTAGGTTTACATATATTTTTTTTTTTTTTTTTTATTATTTTTTAGAGCTTTTGATGATGCTTTCAATTGACCCTTAAACGATATTTTAATCAAAATTTCCAATTGTGACAAGGTTTTGATAGACTTTTTTTTTTAGTTTTGATTGATTCCTAATTTTTTGCAAAATTAAAAAAAAACGATTGAATCTTAAATATTTTTAAATTATAATGGAAGTTTTGATTGGATTTTTTATAGTTTTAAATTTTCATTTCGATACAGTTTTGAAAGACTCATAAATTTTGATCAAATTTTACCAAGGATTTAAATTCTAACTAAGATTTTGCTTGACTTTCTCTTAGTGTTAGAGCTTTGACCGACTCATGTAGCAATGTGTTCATGCCTGAACATGCGTGTCTATCCATGCACTTGCTTGCTTGGAAGTACGGCCAGACATACAGACTTTTCTTGCAAAAGTTATCATATCTGGAACAAAGATGAAAACTCGTAGTTGCAGAAAATTCTTCTGGAAGAAATTGCCCCCTTTAAAAAAATAGCAATACAGATCTTCAATCTTAAAGAGTGGGGGGGAAGGGGGGTTACTTTATACACGTATTCACGCAAAGGGTAGCAAATCTGAGACAAGCAACAATGTCAAAAGATGACATTTCCATTAGTGCAAAGAAATTCTTCTCGGAGAAGCCGCTCACTACCCTTTGGCAGCATTGTGGATTAATTTTCTACATGGATACAGGGTTCGATTCCAGCTGCCACAAAGTTCAGCTACATGCTTGCTACCTGTTCCTGTTAAAAATTCAAAGCGACTGAAACGTTGATTCGATGCACGATATGCCCTCAATGGCCCTGGAGGATCTTTATTCTATCCCTTTTTTTAGAAGTTGACCCCTTAAAATAGGAAAAAAAAAACATGTAATAGAAGGAAAAAAAATATAGTCCCGTCGAATGATTTTTGACCCTAGAGGGCATTGCGGGATTCTCCCCCAGTTTTCTTGCACAAGGTATCATATCTGGAACAATATGAACATACGGAAACGCCAGACTTAAGCGCATATGATACATATCTTCAGACTCTTGAACTACATGCTTGCCTGTCACTCGTGGCAGCCAAGCATAGAATAACATCTGGACGGGAGTTTGATCTACATTGACGTCTTGACAGACACAAGTATAGACACGTAGGTCCACTAGGGACGTGTGTGAACACCGCTTAAGAGCAATACCAAATTACAGTAACAAAAATCTTGCAAAGTGTGGTTGAAAAAAAAAAAAAAAAAAACACTGGGATTAACGTAAACCAAAAAACTAGATAATTGCTGTATCAAAAATTGATTAGCAGATTTTTTTTTCCCCTTTTCGATATTGCCAACATACACAGCTTCAGATGTAGTAGTGGGACATTATCGATTTGTAAAAATAATTGTTGTATCTAATGAATACAGAAACGTTACCGGGTTTGATCCCCTCGAAATGTTTGTCCGACTCGTAAAAAACGTAATAAAAATGCATATAAACAAACTTTGGATGCTTTTTTTTTATACCCCCCCCCCCCCCAAAAAAAAATACTGGATACGGCCCTGCCCGAATCTCAATAGGGAATATTACTTTTTCTTCTTTTTTTTTGTTAATCACAAAATCCTCCTTATCTGGTTTTTTGGGGGGGGGGGGGCAAGATTATGCAGATATTCATGATAATATTCGATTGATAACAATAGGAATCTGCTGTCAAATAAATTTACTTTAAAAATTATTAATTACTTTTAATTTGCATAAATTAACTTATTGTTATTACTTTTTTGGCATAAACGTTACAATTCATACAAATGTAACAATGTGTACATTATCGATCAATAAAATATCGTTTTAGATTCAAAATTAATAAAGTCATTTTTTTTTAAACACTTAACAATGTTCTCTATTAATGCACGAGCAATTAGGCAAAAAAAAAGGAAAAAAATATGGGTATTTAATCTACAAGATGACATATACATTAAAATTAGAATCAGCAATGAACCTCTTGTACTTGGTTGGATTGGAGACAAACTTGGTGTCAGTCTGCGAGAAGAAAAGGGGTTTGTGGAAATTTTCTTTCAAAATTTAGGATATTTAGGTGCATAGCCACCAAATCGTAGGTATAAAAAAGAGAAAATATTCACAACTATAACCAAAGGGGTGGACTAAAGGGCAACCACAACCCCTCCTCCCTGGGGCGATCAAGAATAAAAGAGAGAAAAAAACCTCCACCTAAGATTTTTCGTATGCTATCTTCTTTTAAAAATGTATGTATTTATACCCCCTCCCCCAGGAAAATTATTGAAGGCATCCTTGTAGGTTAGCAATTGTTCGATAGGGATCGGAGAATATTTAAATATTAGGAAATTTTTGATTAGGCGAAAGGCCCTACCCAGACAAATAAAATTACACAACAGCCAAAACAAAATCTGGTTTATTTTTTTGTCATTTAATACTGGCAGCCATCCACAAACAGCTAGTAGGCACAGTGACAAAGCACGACCAAAACTTTACCTGCACCATTATTTATTAACTAAGTGCTTTCACACTTCTACAGATAGACATTTAATAAAAAATAAAATATTTTAGCTACATATGGCATAAACACACCTGCAGAAATTTTCTAGAGGGGGGGGCGGGGTGGAGGTTGAAGGGAGAGCAAGCCTGGAATTTTTTTTGAACGAATTGGAGAGCAAAGATTTGAAGGAAAAGCATTGTTGCAAGACAAAGCGCCATATTTTAAACAATGATTTATCTATTTTGCGTATCTTGTAGACAAAGTAGAGGGGGGGGGGGGGTTCATACATTATTTGAGCATAGTTATCAGTATAATCTGGTGGCTAAATGTAAACTTTGGACACAGATTTCCATTCTGTTGAACCTTCCCAACTGAGAGACGAAAATGGAACTTCATATAAAACAAACCAGATTAAAGTACCATTAATGCAACCAGCAGTAATTTCAAAGATGTACTGTTCAAGGACATTTATCAGTTTACTTTATCAGACATAAGCAAAAAAAAAACATTTTCGCTTGCTGACCAATGGTCTGCGTAGCGCAGGTACCGATCTCCTGATTCTCTGCCTTCGGCAGGGAGTTCAATGCGTGATCTGGAGCCAATCATCCGATACATATTCAATTGTCGATTTTTCAATTAAGTATAATCCCCCTTTTTAGCAATAATACTGAGTAGTATTACCAGCAACCGTAAAATAATCAGGTAGGGGGAAGGCATGCCGTACGTCAGATGGCGGTTACACTGTAAATATATTCTTTCTTTTTTACGAAATTTCTTCCATTCAGTAAGAATATTAAAGAATGTATCAAAAGGGAAAGGAAACAATTCGATTTTGTCAATAAAAGTCAATGGACTGGAATCAGGGTCTAACGAGGAGGGACCTCACAAATGAAAAATTTACTCTTCTCTTTATAGTACGTCTTGCATCCCACTTGCTTATTCAGTCCCATTCTAGGCTATGTCTCACCTAATTTTCTCTTAGATTCTGTTGGACCTCCTCCTTTACTGTGACAACCAATTTTTATTGTTCAATAAGTGAAGTAAAAAAAAGTCACGCAAGACTAGGCAATTCCCCCGTCGGTTCTGAGGAACCCTGGCACTGGCTACTAGGAAGGAGTGCCCCCCAACATCCATAAGAATATCCATCTTGCTAACCTGACTAATTTGACCACTATTTGATTAACATACTTTGAATTAGAGTATGCACATCCTTTCAAGACAAACTTTAAAAAACATTTCGATATTTTGGTTGAATATTTTTCAATTATAGATATTTTTTATTTTAATAATTTTTAAAGATATTCTAAAGGTATTAGTGCATCCAGTAAAAGTTGTTCAACTACTTCCAACTACGTTGCTTAAGTAGTTCAACTACTCATCTATAAAATATTAAGCAAAGTTTTGGAAAGTGATTGTTTACAGTTTTCAATTTAACATCACATGAATTACGGATCATACTTCGCAAATACAGAATTATTTTTCAATGAATATTTAAACAAATTAAAACTGTAATTAACAAGCATAATTTAAAGTTGTTGTTGTTGCTATATCCGTGAAAAATCCATCTCTTGGGCGCTACTCAACGGAAAAAAGCAGTAAAAAATGTTATCAGGCAGGGCTCAACAAATTTTCTAACCTCATGTTCATAGGATATTTATGTGAATGCTACCTGCCTACAAACATGTTCGCAATCTTTGGTCAGTAAATGTTTTAAAGTATCAAGGCCAGTGGAAATAAATCTTATTATTTGAATTGGTGTAATGGATACTTATACAACCATATATCTTAATAATTTGGGAACAATGAGGGATTTAAAATTTTTAATGAATAAGACCTCCATATGCAGTTCTGCAGTTTCTGGCAGTAGTGGGTATCAAATTTAAGGAAAAAATGTGTGGGTGAAAAATCAGCAAAAGACATGGTAGGAAACATCTTAAGAAGGTGTAGCTTCCAATTGAGGGTGTGGTTTAGACCCCGGCGCCGCGCCGATGAGGGAACACCGGCGGCGGCGGGGCCAAAAACAGCGCGCCGTGCCACGCCGCCGGTAAAATTTCGGCGGCGCGCCGCCGGCGCGATCAATGTCGACCGCAAACATTAATGTTTTCATCAGTCTTTCTCAAATCACAGCTTAAATTTACAACAAATTCGAGCCTTTTCTTGAGTTCAAAAATTCACAAGTCGCTGGCTGGAAACTGGTCTTCTTCGTTATTCATCAAGAGAAGTAGAAATCTGGTAGAAAGAAAATGGCTGTGGCGTTTCAGAACCCTTGTATAATACGAGTAGTTGAAGTATCTATTAGCTATGTATTCTTAACGTAAATAATTATCAAGATTAGTAGTTTTTCATCGAGCATTACTGCATACAAAACTTCAAATACCGTATCACAAAATCCGTCAGTTATCTGGATAAAAACTTTGAATATAACTTATAACTTAGAAGCTTAATTTTTTCATAATGCCCTTTGTCTAAATCTGTTTTGTCATCTTTAAAACAGTAGAAATGGGCGACTTTGGTATTGATAGTTTTTTTTTTTTTAAAAGCTCTTTTGGATTCCTAAAAAGCCTTCTTGTATTAAAAACTGGTTTTTAATAATAACAATTTAAAAAAAATTCATTTTAAAGTATTTTTTTGGCTTCTTCATAGAATATATGTCATGTAGGCTAAGGCTGAACTGCTGCTTTTTTATTGCTTTTGGCTGCTCTTTTGGATATTATTCATTTTTTCTTTTGGGGATTCATTCCGAATTATAAACTGATAAATACCTAATATCAGCCAAATTATAAACTGCATCTAAAAGGAGTAAATTTATCAAATTGAAAAAAATACATTATGAACACTTCAATTACAATGAAACAAAAACACTTAATGGTTTATTCGGTATGAAGAAAAATGAAGTGCCAGCTATTTTCTTAGGTAAAAAACGAAAAGCTCATCCGCTTTTGATGTAATTAAATGAAATAATATGCAGACTGAAGTAACTCCAGGAAGATGTTAAGATTTTCATCCTAGTTCGTCACTTCTAATCCAAGCAAAATGTTAGGACACTTAGTATCAGTTATTGAGTTTAAGCTTTGATTTCCAAATGCTCACAAAAATTACCAAATTTAAGGAAGTCGCAACAAACATCAAAAACCTGTGGCCAAAATACTCAAAGACTCCTCTTTGATCCCCACCCAGGCTCAAAGCTTCTGCTATGGTCATTTCCATGGAAATCTCCAAAGAGTTTCTTTTTAAAATAGCTTTCAAGCGTAGTTAGGGGTATTTAGACTTTTTTGCTTTTCTTCAAAGCTTTGAAAAAAGTGTTATAGTATTCCAAATGTTACAGTTGTTATATTTTTGCATATTTTTGGTAATCATTTGTGGGGTGATCGAATTTTTAAAACCACTGTAGATACGTAAGAACGTTGCAACATCTAGTACCCTGATGTCATAAGACTGTCAAAGACTCCTCCTTGAACCTCCCAAATTGAAAGCTTTTATTATGACTTGGCCTTTTAATGTAACTTGGGAACTGGACCAAGGGCGCCATTGTCACTCGAGCGCAACGTTAGGTGGAGATGTCGATATCGCTTTCATCACACCAATTCGTTTTAATGTGAATCTGCCTGGTACTTATGAATGAATGTTTTCAAAGTAAATGAACGAATGAATTCATTTAAGTAAATGAAGTAAAGTAAATGAAGTAAATGAATTGAATGAATGCAAGCCCACTGAGTCGATCTTGACTCAACGTAGACCTCAAGAAAGTTCTTATTAACTTTAACTGGTAGAAACTCCTTTGGCCACTGGCAACTGATACTGGAAGCCTTAATAGAATTTTCAGTGCAATAAAAACATTTGGGAAAGTGGTCATATAACCATGTTCTGTTATATACGACAAAGCTTGAGCTGGAGGACTCTTAGAGGGCAGCATTTCTACAAAAAACTTTTAACTCCTCAAAAACAACTCGTCGCCGTTCACATCGCAGTCTTCTCCTTCACTTAAAACGGTTTGAAGATGTTTACAGGCTTTCTTCAATTCTTCTTTATCCGCGAAGTTCTGCAAGCTTTGAATGTCGCAGAGAAATTTAAAACTTTCACTATGGTTTTTCCATTAGCTTAAATCTCTCCTTTAGTGAGGATACTGCAGTGTCTAGCACGACAAAGAAGAAATTGATTTTAAATGAAATATTCTCCAGAATTTACAGTTTTATCTTCCCCTCATAAGAAAATTGTTTTTTTTTCCTTCGGCGGACTGTGGTTTCTTTTTGAAACTCAGGAACAATAACGATTTTTTTCTGCAAGTTCTAGCACTGGGTGATCACGTTGTTTACTCCTTTTTATTGGACACTTTTTTTTTTTATTAGATACGTCAAACTTTGCAAATCATTAGTGACTTTTTGCAACGACTTACTCACCATATTTGTTTTGTGCAGGATCTCGTGCCATGTTACTAAACACACAGAAACTTGAAGCTTTGTAGTTTCTTAGCAAGTCTTAAGGCGGAGTTCATACCAAATGCATCAAGTTTCTGGTCTTGAGAAGCTTCATATACTCCTTCAATATGGTACCTCAAAGGCAACAAGGTTTCAATTCTACTCTCCCACCGTGTGTTACAGAGTGGTTTTTACTGTAAGATTTGAAACGTCATTAATCAAAATACTCCATCTGTGAGTAGAACTTGAAAAACAATTGAAGATTTCTTGGATTGTGCTGAAACATTCTACTGCAGCATTGCAAGAGAGAACAGCATAGTTAATTACAAGGTTCAGTGAGTGGTTTCCACATCGTACGTAAAAAGCACGAGGATTTAAATCACAGATCATCTTCAGAACTCCAACATGCTTTTCTTTCATTGCAGAACCATTATCATATCCCAGGCCTCCCACGTTATTTAAGAGAAATGTCTCGTGTTTGCAACTCTTTTAGTAATACTTCTGTGAGGCCTTCACAGAAGAATGGCAATAGGAACAAAGCCTAAAAAATGTTCCCTAATAAACACATCCTCATCCGCTGCAATTTTGACGAATCTTACCACCAATGTCATTTGCTCTGTGTGGCTGACATCGGGAGTGCAGTCTAATATTATAGAATAATATTTTGCATGCCGCAGCTGCTCCAAATGTGATCTTGGATCTTTTTCTAAAGGAAATAAACAGATTCATTCTGTAAATTTTTCCTCAAGTAGTGAACATTTTTTTTTTCTTTTGAAGTAATCCTTCTGACATGGTCGGCCATAAAACCATCGTCATTTGCAACATTTTCTACGAGCTTTAAAAAATTCCCATTATTACGCTGGAAAAGAGTATATTTTTTCCCTCGAAACGCAAGCCCTTGAACTCCTAAAAACTGTATTATACATAATAAACGTTTGAGAGCTTGGTTCCAATGTTCGATTTCAGCATGAATAATTCTTTTTCTCTTCATCAATAGTTTTGTTCAAACGTAAGCGTAGGGATAATCCTCGCCAAAACTGACAATTTTTATATGGGCCTGGGGACTACTGTGCTTGTTCAAAATCTTGGCCAAGTTTTGCCAATCAGAATAACCTTTGTCACCGGCAAGAAAGGGGTTTGCACTGCCAAACAGTTTGCAGGCAAAAAAAGTACTGAATTTTTCAATGGTGAGTACATTAGCCAAATTCTGTGCAGAGTTTCCTGTTATATGCTCCCGAAGACTTTTTACTAATTGACATAAAGTATAACTTGTTTATAATGGGGTCTAGCACTGACAAATCGCCATAGAGCAATACAGTTCACGTTGGTCACTTAAGTCAATGTAACGAACGCAATGTGAATGGGATGTGAAACTCCGATTAAGGATCCTGTGTCGTCACGCGGACGACACAGTACATAGTGATGTATTTCCGGTCAACAGAAATGATTAAATAATATGGTTTGATTTGATTATTTGAATTGTAAACACATAGCCAATCAAATTTTTGAGACATCCATTTTGTTCAACGTAGTTTGAAAGTTCTTGAAATTACGCCTTTTAGGATGATAACTCTCAGAGCCCTCAGTGCAAGGGTTGAAAGTTATGCCCTGGGGGTATATAAAGTTTATATAGAAAGTTGTTGTAGAAATTTCAAAAAGGGCTCATTTGATTGGAAATTAAAATTGCCCTTTTTAATAGTCGAAAGTGAATGGAAAGTAATTAACCCCCCTCTTACGCCCACCACTTCCTCAAAAACATTCAATCAAAGTTTAGAGAAAGTTATTTTGTTCAACGTAGTTGAAAGTTCTGGAAATTATGTATTTAAGGATGACAAACCCCCCAGAGCCCCAAGGGCAAAGGTTGTAAGTTATGCCCAGGGGGCACATAAGGTTTTTATAGATAGAGTTGTCGTAAAACTTCAACAGGGGCTAATTCAATTGGAAATTGAGAGGGCTAGTGCCCTTTTCAGTAGTCGAAAGTGATTGGAGGGTAACTAACCCCCCTCACGCGCCCACCATTTCTACAAGAGAGTTCCATATGAGTAGTGCAAAGTTCTGGAAATTACGTCTTTGAGTATGACACCCCCCAGAGCCCTCAGGGTGAGGGTTGTAAGTATGCCCTGGGGGCATATAAGATTTTTATTGAAAGTTTTGTCGTAGAAACTTCAAAAGGGCTCATTTGATTGGAAATTGAAAGGGCTAGTGCCATATTTAATAGTTGAAAGTAATTGGAGGGCGACTACCGCCCCTCTCACGCCCATCATTTCCCCAAACACATCCAATCAAAATTTTGAGATAGCCATTTTGTTTAACGTAGTTTAAAGTTCTGGAAATTAGGTCTTAGAGGATGACAACCCCCCTAACAGCCCTTAGGGTAAGGCTTGTAATTTATACCCTGTGGGCACATAAGGTGTTTATAGAAAGCGTTGTCGTTTCAAAAAGGGCTCATTCGATAGGAAATCTAAAGGCCTAGTGCCCTTTTTAATAGTCGAAAGTGATAGGAAGACTTGACACTTTTATAGTAAAGATCGATGTGGGTATAATATATTATTTTTTGTTGTTGTTGTTGTTGTTTAGACCAGGGCACTTTGTATCGAAGAAGTTGTCGTGGGAACTTCGAAAAGGGCTCATTCGATTGTAAATAGAAAGGGCTGATGCCCTTTTCAAACAGTCGAAACAGATTGGAGGGCAACTAATCCCTCCCCCACACCCACCCACTCATTTGCCGTTTATGTTTAAAAACTAAATGTTGCCTTAAGATTAAATCAAAATGCACTGTGTTAATGTCAATTCCCAATAAGGGCATCTCAGCAGTATCCCAAGAACAACTGAGGGTATTATGTTCAAACTTTTGTGGCTACTTCTGCTCTGAAAATTTAACCAAATCAAAATAGCGTAAGGGTATCCAAAGAGCTATCAAAGAGAGTAAAACAGATGGTATCAAGAGTAAACAGATGGTTTTTTGCGAATGGTATCAAGTTTTCCATTTCAGGTCAACTAGAGGAGGTATGAAACTAAATTAAACACTACTATTTGTTTCCAGATTTTTAAAAGGGTGTATGTTGTTAAAAATTGCTGAAATTTTTCTCCAGCATACAAATAGTAGGCCAAACTATAAAGTCTTAAAAAAAACGAAAATATTTAAAGTATTATTTTCTTTTTCCCTGAAAAGACCATGTCAATAAAAACGAACAGAAATTAATTAAAAAAACTTTTTCCACAAATAAGTTTTTCAGAGAAAAGTAAAGAACTCCATCAAACAAAAAATGAGCAAAAATAAAAACAAATAATCTACCAAGCGTGAAACTACCACAAATCAGCATCGATAAATAAATGAAACCCAAAACAAACAGAAATTACAATAAATAACCAAGGCAAACTCAAAACGAGGAGAAATGAACATTAGTTGGGCTCAAAACCCCTATGCCTTCCCAAGGCCAGAACAAAATTTGCACTTTACTGAAAAAAAATACAAATGAATGTGCATTGTCAGTTTAATATACAGATACTGATATTTAGTAATCAAAATGTTAATATTATTTGATTTATTAAAGTTATGAAAGTAAAAACATTTAGATGCTGATTCGTGGTAGTTTCAAGCTTGGTAGATTATTTGATTTTATTTTTGCTCATTTTTTGTTTGCTGGAGTTCTTTACTTTTCTTTGAAAAACTTATTTTGTGGAAAAAGTTTTTTTTTAATTAATATCAAGTAAATAGTGTTGTTTTTAGCTTGAAAGACGTTGCGTCTCACCAGCCTTTAAGCAAAGATAGCTTTTCTCATACGCACTTTAGTGTTTTCGGTTCAGGTTCGATAAAAAAAGGAAAAGTTAGACGACTCTGGCAATATATAGAAAAAAAAAAGGAAGACACAGGAAAAAAAAAATTCAAATAAGGTGCAAGAAAAAAAGAAGAAAAACTGATTTAAAAGGGAAAATGTAACTTAACATTAAGAATTTTTCAATTAAGCACTGTTGTCCTTTGCAAAATTAGAAAAATGACAGACACAGACTTAGGGAGAGACCAGGGGTACATCACCCAAAAGCGAATAATTTCCATACATTTAGCTTAGTTTATTATTTTCTTTTGTTGATATAGACTTCCAGACGGGAAGCCGGAATAGTAGGACTTTTATTATTATTATTAGTGAAAAAAGTTTTTTTTTTCTAATTTGAAATATTATACCCTTTTTCTAAATTTTTATTTCGTTTTATGCATTGAAAATATGAGTTTCAATGTACTTGTTGGAAAGGTGAGTCAATACGTCTTTTTATGCTTCAAAGTGTCAGAACCTTATGGGATCATAAAATTACGCCGTATGGGGAGAGGAGGATTTAATATTTCAAAGCACGTTTTCACATCAAAATGTCAATTTTTTTTATCATGGATGCTCTTTACGCACTACTTCTAAAGGGCAAGACTCACTCCCAAATATATCTTGGGTGTAAATACAACAAAACATTAATATTTATAATTTGTTAATAATATATATATATATATATATATATATATATATATATATATATATATATATATATATATATATATATATATATATATATATATATATATATATATGTTAATATTTTATATTAATGTACCAAACTATAAATATACTATATTAACAGACATATTAAAATTTTAAATGAGTTACATTTCGTGACAAATTGTCACATTACATTTCTCATCAAGCTAACATACAGAACACCACCTCAACGAACTTTGTGGCATGAATTAGTCGAGTTAGTCTTCCATTAACATGTCGAATTGTCTAATACTTTACTCTTCTCTTTTGCTACGGAAACATTTTTCGAACCAAATGTTTCAGTTCAAAAATTAAACTTGTTTTAATTCTTCAAGTTTTCTTTGGAGAACCCAAGTAAAATTTTACCTACATTTACAATGTGTCAAGCTAAGTTCTGACAAAAGACAGTAAACTTTGTTATAAAAAAAAACTACCAAGCGATACATTTAAGTTATTTCCAGCTTGTGTGTCCGATTGAAAGCAGAATTCCCTGATTTGTTCCTAGAAAATTTACTGTAAAAAGATCTCCTTTGAATGCTTTCCGAAAAAAAAAAAGAATTTCAATGCAGCGTTCTGTTGGTAGTGCACATTGTAAATTCATTGTTAACATTGTATTTTTAGATTTTTGTGTTTTTCAGGGTTTTATGGTACTGTAAATTCAGCAAAACGTGTTTCGAAAACAAAGGTTTTGTTTATCTACACAGAATTTACCTAACCCGATCTTGAAAAAACATAGACATTTTTCCCTCAGTCGCGCGAAAAAACTGAAAGTCACTTTGCCGCACATGCAGCATTATTAGATCCAAAAGCTACAAATGCCATGTGCTCATGGGAATCGTTCAACGAAAGAATACTATATGCAAAAATTTGCTTCTCACCACACCAAATTGTCGCTAATCGTGTGCTATAAATGACGCAGATGACGCCATTAAAGATGATTTTCACAATAGCGTTCAATCACTGGCCGACTTAGTCTCCCTCCGCGACGTTACCGGTGTTGCAGGAGACCTTAAGTTTGCGATTTGCTGATCGGCGGTACGCTCTTTCAGCAAATCAACCGCTCCCTAATTTGCCGGAGATGGCGGAAGAGCATAAAAGACATTCGAAGTTTTAGAAGCACTGATGTGGTTTCAGATTACGAGTTAGCAGTCGCCACACTGAAATGAAACTGAAATAAACAGAAACAGAAGACGCGCATACTCAGAAGTTTGACGTAGACGTACTATGTGACAAGGGCATCCAATCTCTGTTTGGTATAAAAATGTCCAATAAATTGAAAGCCCTAGTTGACCTACCAGAAGACGTCAAGAAACCTTGGGAGGTAATTCACAAAAAAACGCACAGATACAGCCGAAGAAATTCTTGGGTTTAGAAAACCGGCTAAGCAACAGTGGATACGCACAAAGACCCCAGATCTCATAGCAAATCGTAAGAAACTAAGGCCGAACTCTCTTGCATAAATGGTCAAGCAATGTTGACCGGCTTGGCATACAAAGAAGCTGACATAAATGTAAAGAAAAGTGCAAGGTCTGACAGACGGTAATATGTGGACTAGGCAAGCCAAAGAAGCAGCAATCCATTGAGACACACGAACCGGGTATCTCGTTAATAAAAAAAAAGTTGGCAGGTCAAGTTTGGAAAAATGTCCAATAAAGGATGAAGGAAGGAGGCTCCTGACAAACGTGGAAGAACAGATGGAACGACGAGTCAGTTATTTTGAAACTCTGTTAAATCGCCCCCGTAACTATAGTTCCACCTGATACACCAGACAAACCTCTGTTCAATCTCTGCATCAATGACGCCAACCAGACAGCTGAAGAAATAATCTCAGCACCTAAAAAACTGAAAAAAGAAAAGGACCG
The DNA here is from genome assembly GCA_027921565.1 of Artemia sinica. NCBI lineage: Eukaryota > Metazoa > Arthropoda > Branchiopoda > Anostraca > Artemiidae > Artemia > Artemia sinica. Next base: position 18,526,915 of record CM051264.1, on the reverse strand, counting down.
TAGTACAGATCGCATTTCAACTGGAATGATCACTTTCAGCATGCGACCAACCTTGGTCATTTGACTATCCTTATTCTCGTTCCTGTGGCAGACTGAAAGGTTCAACAAAGAATGAAGAACAGGAATTGCAGTCGAACTATTCAATAAAGGACATGCAAAAGAATGCGAAAATTATAGAAGCATCAATCTTGGGTCGACCCCGTCAAAGATTTTTTTGACTATAATACTAGGAAGACTCAAAACTACCCTTGATCCCAACTTGTGTGAAGAACGGCATGGCTTCCACCCAAAACGAAGGTTTGTCGACCTGACTTGTACTCTACGCACGATACTGGAGGAATTTAATGAATGAAAAAAAAAAAACGACTAAAGATATGTCAATTAGCAGCTCACCCATAGGAATCCAACTAGAAGGCGAAAACACTGAACAGGTGACAGCTTCAAGCACTTAGGGAGTACAGTAACTCATAGATGCTGAAACATGGGTTGTTCCAGAGCAATGTTCTGCCTTTTCGGACCTATTCTATGAAATCCCTAAAGTTAACCGTGGAACATAGAGATGCATTGCCGCCTTTGAGACAAAATTGTCTCCAACAGATGCTATGGAACAGATGGAGAGACTCAGTCAGCAACAACAAGATTCGTACCCGCACAGGCTAACCAGACATGGCCTCCGATTTGAGACAACGAAGTTGGCGATACCCGAAATATCGTCCATATGCCAGATCACCGCACACCACAAGGAGCTGGTAGGCACCCGTCACCGAAGAAGACCAAATAACAAGCTTCGTAGGACGCACGAACATGACAAAAGAGCGTCTCAGGCAAGTCTCATTCCGGAGTGGGAGGACATCTATGCAGCGGCCCACTAGAAGGAGTATTTGAGGTTACTCTGTGAGCCCTGTTTACCTCTGGAGGCACTTGAGAAACTAAGGCTAAGTACGGGAGGATGTGAAATCCAGCTACCAAACTGCAATTCGGTTCTTTTCAAAGTCAGAGCCTAATAATACCTGACAACCTGAAAGGTATCATACTCCTAAAAATAACTAGCCATCATCATAATAAACAGCTCGAATATTTGTTTCTTACTCTCCCCTTTGAATTTATGGGTTTAAGAATGCAATGTTCAACTAAACACCTTCAAAGTTGCAAAAACCCATACACACACTACATACGATGGTGAAGACATATCCAACACTCTGAGAGGTACCAGATGGGCTTCTTTCAAGGGGGGGGGGGGTAGAAAACAAGGAGAATATCTTTGGTAGAATTTTTTCCACCTGAAAGGGGCAACTTCTACTTCAGCTATGTACAGGTGCGGCCATGCATACATCTATGTTTAGACTGTTCATTTAACCGGGAATAGGAGTTCCTCCACCCCATCCCATCCCCGTATAAAGGAATAAAAGCACGACCTAAGGATAATATGTTCACATAAAAGTCCTTGAATAAAAATTCCCGTAGTTTCCGAAGTTTCCATCTCTTCATTAATCGAAAGGGAAAATATCTAATTCATTCTTTTATTGACCCATATTGACAATCAAGCCAATATGAGAGACTAGGAAGTAAAAAGCAAACTGATTGTAAAAAAAAACATATTGGACGGTTATAGAAAACTCCCTTCTACAACAAAAAGGAAATAAAAAAAGTGTCTGCTTTCTATTTTAATTAATAATAAGATAAAAAGCAACGTGACCAATATCGCCCAGGTTTTCTTTAGGCTACATACAGAATACAAAAAGCATCACCAAAATCAGGGTAGTGGGCTTTGAACCCTCGTACAAGGAATGAAAGATACTGTATAAAAACATAAATTACTCATTACTAAAGACTTTTTCCATTGTTACTCCATGAAACCACAGTAATACGTAAAAAACTTAACTTAAGCACCCGCTTAAATAGATATTTTTAGCAAAGATTTAACCCTTAACTTAACTTAAGCACCGGCTTAAGTGACTTTTTTTTTCCTAACAAAAAACTTTTTTCCTGGCAATTAACCCTCCATGAAACCATAGTAGCACCTAAAATAAAACTTAACTTGACTTAAGCACCAGCTTAAGTGGATATTTTTAACGAAAGATTTAACCCATAACTTAAGCACGGACTTAAGTGACGTTTTTTTTTCCTGACAAAAACTTTGTTCCTGGCAATTAACCCTCCATGAAACCATAGTAGCACCTAAAAGAAAACTGGACTTAAGCACCAGCTTAAGTGAATATTTTTACCAACTATTTAACCTTTAACTTATCTTAAGTACCAACTTAAGTGACTATTTTTACCTAACTAAAAGTTGTTCCTGGTTATTCACCCTCCATGAAACCACAGTAGCAACTAAAATAAAACCTAACTTGACTTAAGCACCAGCTAAGTGGATATTTTTTTTTTTTTTTACCAAAGATTTAACCCATAACTTAAGCACCGACTTAAGTGACGTTTTTTTTTCCTAACAAAAACTTTTTTCCTGGCAATTAACCCTCCACAAAACCATAGTAGCACCTAAAAGAAAACTTGACTTGTGCACCAGCTTAAGTGAATATTTTTACCAACTATTTAACCTTTAACTTATCTTAAGTACCAACTTAAGTGACTATTTTTACCTAACAAAAAGTTGTTCCTGGTTATTCACCCTCCGTGAAACCACAGTAGCAACTAAAATAAAACCTAACTTGACTTAAGCACCAGCTAAGTGGATATTTTTTTTTTTTTTTTTACCAACGATTTAACCCATAACTTAAGCACCGACATAAGTGACGTTTTTTTTTTTCCTAACAAAAAGTTTTTTCCTGGCAATTAACCCTCCATGAAACCATAGTAGCACCTAAAATAAGACTTAACTTGACTTAAGCACCAGCTTAAGTGGATATTTTATACCAAAGATTTAATCCATAACTTAAGCACAGACTTAAGTGACATTTTTTCCTGACAAAAACTTTGTTCCTGGCAATTAACCCTCCATGAAACCATAGTAGCACCTAAAAGAAAACTGGACTTAAGCACCAGCTCAAGTGAATATTTTTACCAACTATTTAACCTTTAACTTAACTTAAGCACCAACTTAAGTGAGTATTTTTACCTAACAAAAAGTTGTTCCTGGTTATTCACCCTCCATGAAACCGCAGTAGCAACTAAAATAAAACCTAACTTGACTTAAGCACCAAGACTAAGTGGATATTTTTTTTTTCTTTTACCAAAGATTTAACCCATAACTTAAGCACCGACTTAAGTGACGTTTTTTTCCTGACAAAAACTTTGTTCCTGGCAATTAACCCTCCACGAAACCATAGTAGCGCCTAAAAGAAAACTTGACTTAAAGCACCAGCTAAAGTGAATATTTTTACCAACTATTTAACATTTAACTTATATTAAGCACCAACTTAAGTGACTATTTTTACCTGACAAAAAGTTGTTCCTGGTTATTCACCCGCCATGAAACCACAGTAGCACCTAAAACAAAAGGAAATAATTAAAATAGTATAAGTCACGAACGAGAGCTGAAAATACTATATCATTAAAGCATCTTATTCCTATGTTAAATTCTGCCAATTCTTACTAAGATTATGTTATCTTCCGAGGAAAAAAATTCAGACTCTCTCCTCGACTCCAGGTAAAATCCTTACTAGCCCCAAAAAATGGTGGCATCGCCTTCGTGAGACCTGTTATACAGATCTATTCCCTAGGATCTATGCACCACCTTTCAACCCCTATGAACTAAGCGCTAAGATGGTTCAGGATGAAATTGAAAATCACTGTAATTATATAGGCGCATACACAGGGATATATTCTGTCAGAAGCAGAGGTAAAATTCGTCAATTCACTTCCCGCAACAGGTGAATTATAACTTAAGAAAAAAAAAAGGTGAAAATCGTTTAAATATGGTAAACTGGGGAAAGATTAGAATGAAGGACCAACACTCCAGCTTGGTGCAAAAATGGTGCAAATCGTTTAAATATGGTAAACAAGGGAAGTTTAGAATGAAGGACCAACACTCCAGCTTGGTGCAAAAAAAAACGGTGCAAATCGTTTAAAAATGGTAAACTGGGGAAGTTTAGAATGAAGGACCAACACTCCAGCTCTCATATCTACGTTTTAAACTTCCCTGTGCAAAGAACGCAAGCTGAACTCGACTTTGGAAAGAGGAGGGGATATTAAGCGGTTATTTCAACAGTGTGTCATATATGCATACAGATCGAAACCTAGAAATGAGTGGGGGGGGGATTAAATCCTGAAAAGTACATTTTTATGCCTTTTGATTATGCATTTTGATATTCTCCAAGAGGGGTGGAAATCCTTCAGACCAACTTAAGAGCCGTCATTTTATGGTTATTTTACATAGTTTGGAGGTATTCCGTCTAGCTGCATCGCTGGTAAATCATTCTTCACGTCAAGATTAGCTCTTTACTACGTATCCACAAAAGGAAGCAATCTGAAAGATGGTTAAAACTATTTTTAATACATTCTGTACGATTACTATTAAGTCCAAATTCCTAGGCGTACTACTAAGATCAAGGGTTACATATAAATTCAGTGTGGGGGGGGGGGTTCTCAGGCCATATTATAAGCTTCGGTGGGGGGGGGGGGGGGGGGGGGGGCCCTAACAAAGAGTGGCTAGGAATCTACAAAAAACTCGCCAAAAAAGAATTCGACAATCAGTTCCTGAATCATGACTCTGAGGAAAAGTAAAACACGAAAACGCAATCAGTTCTCGTCAGGCCCCTCCTCCAAGTCACTCTTAAATCATTAAAAGGCGTTTTTTTTTTTTATACCATTTACGTCAATCCATAACCAATTAATGAAATTGGTTAATGACATTCTTTATGAAATGACATTTGTTTCCCAGTCCATCAAAAAAAAACCTGACATTATTCCCGGAAGAAAAACTTGTTCGAAAACAGTAACCTTGGTAAGGTCAATTTGGCTCCAGGAATTTTTCAAGGAATAAAGAATTACGAGTAATTTTAATCTAGCATAGAAACAGGAGGTATAGAGGTTTATATAGAATAGAATTAAAGAAAGAGGGCCACACAGCCTTCCCCCCTCCGGTAATCTAATTTTTTTACAATGCCCCCCTCTTCCTTCCCAACAAGTAGATTCTGTATATGTGCCCACAGAAAACACTAAAATAGTCATCCCCGAGATCACTAATTTTAGTGAAATTAGAAAAGTATCTAGCTTTTTCAGAAATATATTAGACATCGGAAACCCTTCCAATGCGTACTTGCCCCAAGGATTATGGGAAAAGTATACATAGAGGGAAGGACTAACTCCTCTCTATTATCATAATTTTGAAAAGTGTTCATCCTAGTTTTTTAAAACTCCTTTTTATTATTCCTCCCCCGCCCAGGAAAGTTTCATATACATGTAGATGGCAATGATATCCAATATCATGTGCATCCAGCTTGAATACCAATACCAGACTTGAGAACACTAAAAAAATTGTAAACTGAATTATTTCATCGAAAACCGTCCCACTTAAAGTGCGCTCGGACCTTAGACTTTAGTTAACGTATAGTCAACTTCAAAACTTCTTACCCCCGTCGTCACATCTACACGGACCGACTGCCCGTTTCACTCTCGAACTGTAGTTGACATACCTGACACTGAGTAGAATCAACGCATAGTCATTTAAGGACGTTTGAAAAGATTACTCGTGGATTCTGGAATTCTTTTGATAAAAGTATTCTTAGAGTATTTGAAAAGAACTCCCTTTAAGTTCCTCTGATAATTTTCGGAAATAATTGCTAAATCTTCAAACATTTTGCCGCACTGAGAAAGAAGCAAACTTTCGACGTTCGGTTCCGTCAAAGCTATGGTTGACTCGACTTTAGTCAAGTCAACTATCGTAACTCAGGGTCCAAACGCGCTCATTGGACTTGTATAAATTGGACTATAGATTTGCACATTAGGGAGGGGGGTAAAATATAGTGGGTCTGCATGCAAAATGTATTAGCTATAATTATTCTGCATATTATGAAATAGGAATTGTTTTCCAACTTCACGCTGTCCAAATACTTTACCCCAACCCCCTAATGCGCAAATATATAGCCCAAATTCCAATGCATTCTGTCACCTGTCAGTTGTCTTTGTGGCTATGAAACCGGTTTTCTCACATCGTACATTCAGATCAAGAACTTGAGTGTAGGTCTGAATAATTAACAAGTACCCTGCGGCATTTCACAATTGGTAAATTAGACTGATCAATTGATGAATCCGTGAGGTGGGTCAATCCCATCTTCAAGCAGCCTTCTAGAAATTTATTTCCTTGTGCGTTATAAAAAACTATTTTCCCAATTAGATTATTCTTGGGAGAAAACTGTTTTTAATTCCCCTAAAGTTAAGGTTGAGACCTTTTCTTTCAACTTAGTGATAACCTTTCGTTTTTGTCTCAGGAGATTAGTTTCTAATCTACCGGTGTTTGACTTTTTCTTCTTCTAACGAAAAATACAAAAGATTAAAAGAGCGTTATTAAGAACAACAGACTACGGCTGAAAAGGGGGCTCGTACATCTGCAAAGCAAGCTAATTCTCAAAATAACAAAAAAGGCAAATTGAATGAAAATATAGAGAAATTATAAGGTCACAAAACTTCAGGCAATACCATTCGTTGACATCTGCCCCCCCCCCCCACGTACAACCATGACATACATCAAGATTTTCATAAGTATAAGAATGTTTTGATTTGGCAACAAGAAAATAACAAATAGGCCAGTCAAGACTAATGAGAGTAGAGCCTCGTTTTTTTTGGCGTTTGATGGACAAAGCGGAAAGCAAATCACCCAATTAAGCACAAGAAAAAACTGCGTAGGAACCTCTGGAGTCCAGAACTTATTTGAATTTTTGGGCACTTCTATTTCAAAGAATCAAACAAAGATATGTATGTGTATTTGAATTATGTTTGGCTTTTCTCTAACCTAAAAACTCCCCTTACCAATTGTTGAAGATTTCCTCTAAAATCCACTAATCTCAACAGTTTTCAGGAAAAAAAGCACCTACATGCTCTCCCAGGCACGTAAGTGGTAATTACTTTGGGGGAGGGTGGGGCGGGGAAAATTAATATACATAGCCAAAATTTCAGATTTCTTGAAATGCGCGTTGTTATGCAGTATCAACGTGACCCGGGGGGGGTCTATTAATCAAACTAATTGAGTGCAGCGAACAATCTATTATTTTTCCTAGGTTCATTTAGAACCACCTTAGCACAATACATATAATTTCCTCCATGGTTTAGATACACATTAACACAATTTAAACAATACCCCCCCCCAGTTTATTCAATAGGCCTAGACTATCCAATTCAGTCAATACCCCCTTCCATCTATTCAAATTAATCAAAGGGGTAACATAAACATATGCAAATAATCACAACGATGAAATTATGTTAATTCAGAGGGAATCTCACGAAGCTTACACTAAAAAAAATAATTGTTAATGCAAAACATTCTGGTAGAGGTAAATAGAATAAGAGGGGCTGAAATTTTTTAATTTGAGAAATAAATATTTCGAAGTTTCTAGGCCCTGTCTGATTGTTCCTTTTTTTAAAGGATCGATTGTTTGAAACAGATGTAACATTCACGGACGGAATATTAATTTTTATCATACGATCTAGCTTACTTTTTAATTTCGGCAACAGCTTAGGCATTCAACGGAAGAACTTTTCAAACGAAAGAAACAGTTGGAGGGGGGATTTTTCGCCAAATTTAGAGGGATTATACCAAACCCCGTGGGTAAATATTTTTTTTCAGGGAAATTAACTAGCTATAATAGGAATCTTTATCATTTTTCTCTTGGGTTAATGCATTCGTTTTTTGGAAGTACTGTGATGAAAAACGAACTATAACGGGAAAGTTTACGGAAAAATAAGCCCCCTTTCCCCCCAAAGCAAGCCTCCAAAACCCGAGTTCTTCAATAGCTCTAAACCGATTGACCATCTCAGAACTGGCATTATCGCCAATTGGCGTTGTCGTACAATCTCTTCTGTTATCAGAGGCAAGGCTATAGCGCTGCCTATAGTAAAGGTCATAAGGCTTCAATGTTTTATTACTGTTGATTTAAAAACAAAAATATTTCCGAAAAGGAGTTCTTCAAAGAAAATAAAGGCCACAGCCTATTAAATCTAAGACCAGCAGAGATAAATTCCTAAATAATTCAAACTAAAAACGGCCAGAAATTACTATCAAAGAATAAATGAAACCCAAAACGAACAGAAATTAAATGAACAATCATAGCAAACAAACATACAACAAAAGGGATAGGGATAATCCCATCCCTAACTGTAAGTCTAAAACCTACTGCGTCATTTGCGCTTTACTGAAAACTATACGTGTCTTGAACAGTCCTGAGAAGAACTAAAAAAATTAAATAATATATATATATATATATATATATATATATATATATATATATATATATATATATATATATATATATATATATATATATATATATATATATATATATATATATATATATATATATATATATATATATATATATATATATATATATATATATATATATATATATATATATATGTATAAAATTATATCAATTATTGAAAGCTCATCAGTTCAAGATTTTATTTCACTGTCATTTTTATTTCTATTTTCAATGTTGTAATAAATATAAAAGAAAATATTTGTATCATAATTCGTTTTCAGTGAAGCGCCAATGACGCAGTAGGCTTTAGACTTTTACAGTGAGAGAAGGAGGTGAAACCCAAACTCTTATTTGTAGAGATTTATGTTCGTTTCAAGCTTGATTTGCATATTCAATTTAAGTTTCACTCGTTTTAAGATTTATCCAATCATTTATATTAGTGCCTGTTGTATGTTTATTTTCTATGATTGATTGTTTAATTTTGTTCTTGTTGGGTTTCATTTATTCTTTAATATTAATTTTTGGTAGGTTCTTATTTTGAATTATAATAGGTTTTATATTTCCGCTGATCTTCAGTTTAATAGGGCTTTTAGTTGCTTTTGAAAAGCTTCTGTTTCGCAAAGTTTTATTTTGATTAAGTTGAAACAACAGAGAGGTTTCAATTTCCGTCACATGGCTTTATTTCACGGAAATTGGGGGGAGGCCCATTACTCTAAGACCGCCGTTTCGATCAACCTTAAGAAAAAAGGAATCTATGATTGTCCTTTTCGAAAAAAAAAACGCAATTTTTTTTTTAATGTGTGGATAGGGACTTGAACTGTCTACTCAAAGGTTCTCAGACATGTTGAATTTCATTTCACAATTTTCATCAAACTCGTACCCTTTTACAACATTATTAAAATTGTCTTATAATTGACGAATAAAAGATGCAAGGCCAGACTGACCTACCATGACAAAACAAAGACAAAAAACCAAGTTTCCCAAGTTTACAATTTCGTAGATTTAGATTTAGGGCCGATTTATGAGCATCAGACATTCAGAATCGTCCATCAAGCTCATAATGTGAACCCGAGTATGTTCTTCAGATTTTCACATTATAGAACCACTAGACAACACCCATACACATTGTATACCCCAGAAGGGAACAAAAGACTCGACTCGAACCGTTTTGTTTCTCGGGTCTGTAACCGGTGAAACCCTCTTCCAGAGGATGTTGTATGTTCGGGAAGTGTTGGACAATTTAAGAGTTCAATACCCAATAGTGATGTTACCGGTATGAATACAGGGACGCTAGGTTTAGTTTTGAAGTATAAAATGTTTTTTTTTCTTTTTTGTCGTATTTGTTTACAGCCATATTAGATACTCCAGGTGCTTTATTGTGTTTTTGTAGTTATGTGCGACAAGCAAAAGCTTTCTGCGTGTGATAATAATAAATAAATAAAATATTAAAATGAACGGGTCTATGATTAATAGAAAAAGAAAAGAATCCCTCGAGCATTTAGCCTGTATTAAACAAGGCGTCCTCAGCCTGGAGAAGAGAGAATTTAAAACGAAGCTACACACACACACACAAAATTTAATCAAAGAGGCATAAGCAGAACCAATCAAGCCATATGCACATGCAATTGCTACTCCATGACACAAACTACGGAAGTAGAACATACAATAAAGCTGGCGAGATATTCGGGTAGTTGGTCTTCTTTTTCTTCCTACTGGCTATGGACTGAAGGTCAGGTTCGGTTAGTATCCAGGGAGTGAGGGGTTACCGGATCTGAACCCCCCTCTCCCCCCAAAAAAATTCTTGGTTTTGGTTCGACTCGTAATAGACCCCTTCTTGTTGTCAAGACTTTCTTCTTTGTTTTGTCTTATACTAATAGCTTTTAAAGCGCAAATGCAATCCATGAACTTTATATAACTTGGAATCAGCAGTAAGACCAGACTATTTTGATATATAGTGGCTTCATTTCACGAAAATCTAGGGGGGATGGCCAATGTGTCATTTATTCAATGAAATACCTAAGAAAGCCTAAATACTCCAAAAATACTCTCAATGAAAATACTCCAAAAAGGTATTTTTCACAATCTCGGGTTCACATTCCCCCATTCTCCACTCTCCCCAATTGATGCCAATGGATGTATACATTGTTATCAAGCTTGTTTTTTTATCTGTTTTTCTTTCTACTGACAAGGATCGCTCTTTAACTAACGTCCGTAACTATAAACGGTTTAAAACAAAACAAGTGGAGCTCAATTCCTGAAAACACGTACACCAGATGGAGAGTGCCAAGCGTGGCGAAAATGTGCCAACCATGGCGGAAACTAAGGCAAGCTTGGTGGAACTTGGCACCACACGTGGTGTTCTGAATGTACACCAAGTGACGGAAAGTGGCATCCCCTTAAAAAACGAAGCCCATTGACAAATTCAAACGTTTATTAAACTATTGCCTTTCAAACCTTTAAACTGAAAATTATATTGTTTTCACTGTCGGTAAAACCCTACATTTTGAAGAAAATACGCCTAAATAAACAAGTTTTCAAAAACAAGCATTTAAAAAAATGTTTTGAAAATTTGAAAAAATGCCGATTCACAAAAACTTAAGGGGATGGGGAGGATTAAAAAAAGAAGATACGAAAAGGTAATTTCAAAATCTAGGGGGAAGTGATTTTGTTATAATTTTTGATTTTTTTAATAAATACTAAAAATGCCCCTCTCCGCAATGCCCCTGATAGAGCGAGAAAAGAGTGCGTAGGGTTTTGAGGGGAACAGAAGTCTTACTCATATTATGAACGACTTCAGCCAGTTCTAAGTTTTAATATTGTTCTTTAATTTCATGATACAAACATTTTTACGTCACGTTAGGATCATTCATGTAAAGGTTACCCGATTCCGGAAACCTCTTAGCTTTTTTTCTAGCAATTAAACCAGCGAATTAAGCCAGGAATGTTATTCTAACAATAAAAACGAGTTTTATGGTTCGTGTAAGTCAGTTTAATTTCACTTCTCTTTGTCAGTAAAACGACAGAGAGAGAGGGGGGCAGAGATTCGCAAGTACTAGATATCATCGTTCAAAATGCAAAGTGTATAGTCATGCAATTAGCCTACAAGAAATGGAATGAACATTAACTATATCCGTTTTCCATTTTTTTTTCAACAAGTCTTTAAAAACCGCAGCGGAGAGCGTCAAATTCTCTGCAGAGTAAAAAACTTCCTGCAATTTCTAAGATTAACATTGCTCCCAAACAACTAGAATTTTGTTTGCTCAGCTGAGGTGACTAAAAGATGATGATGACGTCAGTGCTACCATCTTCATTACTATCCTTCTCTCACACACCCCCCCCCCCACCCATACACAGTTTTAATGACAAAATGCCCCTCCCTTCTTCCACCAGTTTGTCAAGAAGAGTTATCCCACTACATCTAAAGCTATGTAGTTATGTAAACCAGCAAATGCTATCCGATCTACAGTTTTTTTTTTTTTTTTTTTTTTTTTTATTACATAACCCGAATCCTTCATTTGATAATTCACGATATATAAATTTCCAAAAATACTTAAATGCGAACCAGTTATTGTCAAACTATGCAAAACTAATTGCTCAAGAAAATAACTGTTCTCTGAGATAGAACAAAAGCACGAAAATCGAAGGCAAAATTACAGCTAGACTTGTCAAGTAGCAAAATATTGCCAGAAAACAAAAATCAATCTTCAGCGTCTTGGCGCCCCTTTTTTCATCGTCTTCCTCAGTGGCGACGTCACAATTTTTTTCCCCTCAGTTCTGTGCCGGAGAAGGATTGGCTTATGCTTTTTTTGCGTCTTCTTTTTTTTTCGACTAGTCTCGTCTGCATAAGTTTTTGCTTAGTTTTTCTCCGGGCTCTTTGCAGAGTTGGCAGGCCATAACTGATTAAGCCTAATTCAACTTGAAAGCTATGCATCTTGCAAAAGAGTTTTTATGTCTAATCACTCATGTGGTTATTGACATGATTGTGTAATTCTAACTTATACAATTAAGACGTTTATATTACTGAACGATGCGCAAAGATGCATATCACCAAAGATAGTATATTTCGACAATTTGAGACAATGGGGGACACTGTTCCCAGGGGCGAATCACCAGTATTTTTATTGGGGGGGGGGGGGCAAGCGGGATCCATATCCGGATAGTCAAGGGACATAGGATAAATAATATTTTTCTCCACATTATTGGGGGGGGGCAACTTCACCCCCCCCCCCCCAGCGACGCCCCTGTCCGTTCCCAAATTTGTATTGTCAAATAAAATCTTTTGCTTGAAATTATCCCCATGGCCGTATCCAGGTTCTATTCTTTGGGTAGGGGTTGGTGACTTAGCAAAAGGATTTTTGTTCGCGGAGGGGGAAAGGTTTAAGCATTTTTTACATGCATTTCCTAGACCAATTTACTAATCGGGTCGAGTTTCTTAGGAAAAGCAGTCTTTTTAACCGCATTTTTACCATCCGTTCAAGATTTAGAGAAACAATTCACGGAGGAGGGTCAAAAACTGATAACCCACTCCCTCTGGATATGGTCTTCGCCGGACCACATAATCTTACTTGACGATAAATCTCAAATTATGCAGGACTACAGTGTTAATTATATATCCTGTTCCGTAACTTCTCGAGTTGAATACGAGCTTCCAAGCACTTGACAAATCACAATTTAAGGCATAGTTTTTTCTTTTTTTTTTAATTAGAAAAGATGAAAGATTTAAACAGCAGTTTTTCTATCAAAAAGAATAATTTAGGGAAATATACCAAGATATAGAATTAGCAGGTTCGTCAATTGGGAGAAGGAGAAATCTGCTCCCTCCCCCTAGATTCCCCCAAAATTTTGGAAAGTATATTTTTGGTATTTTCGTATAAAAAAAAGTTAAATATATAATGGTAGGCCATATCCGAAGGAAACATGCTAAACAAACAAAAGTAGTAGCCTACCATTAGATTTATTGTTTTAGGCTTTTTCTGATTATCATTTTTATTCCTATATTTACGGCGCCAAGTAGGCTACTTAAAGGTATCTGATATGCCGTTATTCTCGTTTCAAAACCTCAAGGTTTTAAATGTCTGTTGAACCTTCTTTTGATGGAGTCAGAAGGATTTGAAAGAGTATTATCCCCAGGAAGATCGTTCCAGATAATAGTGCAACGCCCAATGAAGTTGTTCCTCAAATACTCGGTTCCTGGCGTGTCCTCCTTTTCATAGTTGGACAGAGCTGTGTGCCTTAACGGCTGGCCAAATGGAAGCAAAATATTAGAGAGATCGTCTGACGGAGACGATTTCATGTACTTGTAGAAAACAACTATTAGCGCTGCATCAAACCTTTCATTTAGATGCTGGAGCCATGCGTGGAAGCACAGCCCACCGTATTTGCCCTATTCTAGATCTTCTGGAGTGATACCAATAGCGTTTTTGAAGCACCAGCATATAGCAGGCATCCATATTTAGCTGTGGGTCTGATGCAGGTCTTGTAGAGTGGGATTATCGAGCTGGATGGAAGAAGGTTTTTGCAGCAAAGTGTAACTCCCAGCTTTCTCATTCGATCAAGGTTGTAATTCCAGGAGAGATTGGTGGAGAAATAAATCCCCAGAAAACAAAGCTCGTCGATTCTCTTTATAGTTTCATTTTTGAAAATGAAGCTGGGGTGTTCACGCGGCACTTTTGATCGGGTAATAAGAAGCTCCTTTGTTCTCAATGCATTGAAGTTGACCATCAATGCATCAACCCAGTTTTCGATTTTTAAAGAAATTCATCAATAGGAAAGGAGGCTTGTGTTGGGTCTCCGTGTTTTGGAATGACTGAGTGTGTCGCGGTATCGTTGGCAAAGTGATGCAGATGGCTTGCGAGGTTGTCTCCCGTGTCGTTTATGTAAATGAAGAAAAGCGTAGGTCCCAAAAAACTGTTCTGGGGACCCCTTGCTTTCACTGAATATTTACGGGAAATAAATCCATCGAGGACAACCCGCAGTGAACAATCGGAGAGAAAGCTCTAAATCACTTTTAAGAGACATCCACAAACACCGTACGCATGGAGTTTCATTAATAGACCATGGTGCCATACTGAGTCGAAAGCTTTAGCAATGTCGAACGACAATCACCTATGTCGTACCCCATTGCCAGAAGTTCAGAAGTTCGTACCCCATTGCCGCTTACTGTTCTATTATCTGTATAACACATGCAAAGTGAAAAATGGGAATCAAATAGTACTACTTTTCTCTATTAGAGTATCTCCTTCAAAACAGCTGATCTCTTAGACTTCTACAAAAAATAAAAACAACAAAATCAGCACATATTTCTAGTCTACATAGCCTAGGGCTATATGTAGCTGCATTGTGGGATGGGGGCTAAGATGCAATTATGGTGGCAGTGATTATTATATTTGGGAAGAGCATTGCAATGGGGTTTTGAAAACTTTTTTTTTTTTTTTTTTTTTTTAGCTGCTTTCTGTCCTATCCATAACTTAATTAAAAGATAAACTAGCATTTGATAATATATAGAATTACAATATCTGCACCTGTGTAGAGATATCAAGATTTCTAAGTACTTTAATACTCCCTAGGCTATAATTTTTATGACCTTAATACTGCCTTTGGCAAATCATTTTGGTTTGGCAGCTTTATGGGCTAGGATTTTGATGACCTTTGATTTTCTTTTTTTGCTCAGCAGGAATTCATAAATGAAGGTGAAAACAGCTAAAGAGGCAGTTCCCCTCCCCCTTAATCTTATGCTGACTTGGTCGGGCCAATTTAGTTTCTCTACTAAGACTCAGTTGGTGATATTAATCCAATTTCTGTATTGTTGGTGTAAATGTGTGTAAAAGCCTTTTATGGCCAAGGATCTTGTTTCTTGCACTTGCCAGCCTGGTCCCATCACAAAATCAATTCACATATAGGATATAAGATAAGGTTTATTCTAAGAAATAATTAGCTAAATTTGTCTTAATAAGTTGATGTGTTGCTAAAAATTTTCTAAATTAACTAAGAAACCTTTTCCAGGTTTACATCTTATATAAGGCAAAACACAGAACCTGACATATAAAATACCAAGTTAGCCTATTTCACTTACTATAAGTCCCCAATGGCTGCATCCTGATGGTAATGCTGTATAGTGATAATAAAAATTATTTATTTTTTGAACTCTTTCCAGACATTACAATTCTGTTATTGAAGAGTAAGTGAAGAAGAAGAAATTGTATGCAAACAACTACAACATATGAAATAAACAACTGCAAAAATGATTTTCTTTTCACAGCTATTCTCTTCTTAATCTATTATTTAATATTTTTTGCCAAAAAATGTGACTGATAGAGGATGAACTTGGGGACTGACTAGGCCATTAGTTGATTTTTTTTTTAGGCTTTCAGAGGCCATGTTTTGTATGTTTAGGGGTAAATGTTTTTTCAAACATTGTTATTATTTTCTTTCTAATAAAAACAACTCTCCTTTGAAATATATCATGTTTTTTGGTAAAGTGCAATGGACACTCAAAGAATAGAAGAGCTTTAGGGGGGGGGGGGGTCCACATCCATTTAAAATGCTAATTCATGTTTATTTATCAGTTTGCTATTTATTTATTGGTATTTATATTTATTATATGGTCAACTTGTTTATTCTTTTGTTTTTTGCTTGATTTCTTTGGGTTAATCTGTGCTTATTTTAAATTTGATAGGTACTCTTCATTGAAAATGTCCACTTTATTATTTAATAATTTTTTGGGGAAAGTTTCTAAAAGTCATTATCTTTTAATTTTAAATTTTTGTTATTGTTGTCATCCCCTAGGAAATTTCTTAGCTCCCCCACCTTATGCACACCAACAAACAACCAGAAGCCAGACATGAGAAGTTTTGATTGAATATAACAGTGGTGTCAATTCACAATGTTTTGTTGGGGGGGGGGGGGGGTGATGAGAGAGTGTATTTTTAAGTATCTGGGAGTAGGGACAAATTTGTCTTTTTATCAACGAAGATACCATCAAGGGCATTCCCAATGAAAATACCTCCCCCCCCCACAAAAAATGTATTTTTCAAAGTTTTAGCAGTGGGTTAAACACAATCTAGTGGGCACAGATGCTAATGGTAGATTATGGTACACAAATTACTCTAAAATTTCCTAAAAAGACGTTTTTATTGGTTTATGAGGGAGTTTCTTGCTCCATGGGCCCCTGGACCCCAAGGATTAGTGAATTCTAATGTTCTATTTTGTTCCTTTTTAGCATAAGCATACATTGTTACAATTGGAAAAAATATATGAGACAACTAGTCACAAGTTACTTCAACCTAAAATATGATTTTGATTGTACATAAAGATAGTGTGACTCATAATCTATCAAAATGTCAGCCTCACATTTTGGAAACATTGAAACTTTACATTTTTTTTTGTTACATTACAATAATGTCTTCTAATTTTAATTATCACCTAAAAATGCCAATAATTGAATTGGATTATAATTAAAGTCCCCCCCCCCCCTTAGGCACCATCAAATCATTATAGAAAGATGGAATAACCATTTTAATATATAGCTGCTCTAAACAAGAATACAAAACAATTAACCTTACAAACAACTCATGGAACATTCATGAGGTCATTTCACCTCAAATTTTGTTTCAGATTCATGTTGTTTTACCTTTTTGGTCTGGTCTGTTGAACAGTTATTGTATCTTAGTATGAACTATCCAAGGCGTAGTTGATGCTCTTCTTCTTTTGGATGCCGCTTGCTTTCTTAAAAATTTTTGCTTAAGTGTTTTTTTTAGCTTTGTACAAACCTTTAACCTAGGGCTATACATGGAACCACCAGGGGGGAGGGGGTCCAAGTGAATTGATTAGTCTATTAGGAAAGAGCATAAAAATGAATTTACCAAAAAGGTATTGAGTAACCTAGACCCTTCACTCTGCTGTGTTCATCTTGTCCTTTCTCAATAATAAAATCCTGTATACATTTATTTAGTTTTGTATAGGCTATAACAGAGACCCAGGGCTATATTTAGGACCATAAGGGAGGGGCATTGTTAGTTCTAAAACATTAGGCTACATTTGGAAAGAGCATTAATTGAGGAACTGAATGGTTGGCTATCAGCCTACTCTTTAATTTATCATAGCCTAGTAATTTCATCAGATTGTTAGTCTTTTAAACATAGTAACGGTAAAGATGCAATAATGAAAGGTTAGTCTTCCTCTTAAAGACTGTTACTTTTCACTTCAGTTCAATTTGTAGGCATTATGAAAATCAGCAAACTTTTGCAGATAGACTAGGGCTCAATCTGGCTTCTTGGTAAAGTTCTACCAAATCATATTATTGAGTTAGGACAAAAGTGAATACACCATTCAATGCCCTTTTTATGCTGATTACAAATATAATAATCATTTCTATCAGAAATGAAATTTCAGCCCCCCCCCCCTATATATGCCAATGCAGGGTTAGGTTAGGTATATATATAGGGGGGGGGGGGCTGAAATTCATTTCCAATAGAAATGATTATTATATTTGTAATCAGCATAAAAAAAAGGCATCAAATGGTGTATTCACTTTGTTTCTAACTCAATAATATGATTTGGTAGAACTTTACCAGCTTCTTTAAGGGATGGAGGGAGGATGAATGCAACATCAGTAACTGTTATATTTAGAAAGAGCATTAGATAGATAGCCTAATGTATTTGTATAGCAAACCTTTTTCTTCCTTTTTTTTGTATCTGAGTCCTTGGCTAAAATAGCCTAAGGTTTAAACCAATAGTTGTCTTAGGCCTAGTAACAGCCCCTATATATAGAAACCATTGTGAATGGTAGGCTACAACACTTGTTACTATAGTGTATAGCCTAATTCAGAAAAGTAATCCTGGCATAAGGTTAGCCTAGGGTAAATTTTTACCAAATCATATTATTGACTTATGAATAAAGTAAACATACCACTTGATGACTTTTTTTATGCTCTTTCCAAATATAGGCCTAATAATCATTCTTGCCAGAAATGAATTTTGCCCCTACCCCTATATATATGAATTCAGGGTATATATTTGCACATTAGGGGGGGGGGGTAAATTTTATTTCTGATGTAAATGGGAGGTAAGTTTAAAATTTACCCCCCCCCCCCCTAATGTGCAAATATATACCCTGAATTAGTATATATAGGGGTGGGGGTAAAATTCATTTCCAACAAAAATGAGGTAAAAATCTACTTTAGCTACTTTTGGCTATCTTGGGAAGGGGTTAGGTTAGGAAAATGAGACTTTCAGGGATAGGTCTACAGGCTAAAGTATGTCCCGGGAAGGTATTTTGAAGTACCTACCTCCACTTCTTCTCCCTCTAGAGGGTCATGAAATTTTTCTACATGACAGGTCTATACCCATTGAAATTTTGACAAAACAACATTTTACCTTAATTTTCAGTTATCAGTTTTCTTTTACTCTGGCTTTAGCTCTGAAAATGCAATTTCAGTTATTGGAGCAGAATTTTAAGACAAATAAATAGTATATTTCCAAAATTTAGGAAATGTATTTGCATATCTTTAAAACCTTATAAATTGGGATTGAGCAAAGTTGTGAAGCTAAAAAAAAATTTTGTTTTACTTCATTTAAGCAGAAGATCTATTTTGCAAGGTTTCACTTCTATAACTCACATATTTTTAAAGGTCATCAAAGGTCAGGACCCTCTAGAGGGAGAAGGAGTGGAGGTGGATACTTCAAAATATCTTCCCAGAACATACTTTAGCCTGTAGACCCATCCCTGAAAGTTTCATTTTCTTAACCTAACCCCTTTCCAAGATAGTCAAAAGTAGCTAAGTAAAGTAGAATTTTACCCAAAAATGATTACATTTTATAAGAGCATAAAAAAGGCATCGAGTGGTATATTCACTTTATGCATAAGTCAATAGCCTAATATAATTTGGTAAAAATTTACCTAGGCCTAGCCCAAAGATAAACAAAGGTCATACCATGCAAATTAATAGTACAGGTTGTATTATTTCCTCTATCCAGAACAACAACACTTGTTGGAGCAGCCATACTCGATGTGGAATACATGGTGCCTCTAGACGTATTGTTCAGACAAGTTCCTCAAAACAGGCCTCTCCAAAGTCTCCTGTTTTTTGCATGTCAAAATTCACCGCTCAATCGGTTTTTTATCTGCCATCTATTTCTATAATTTGAATAGAGGGCACGGTTGGGCAAAGAAGTAAAAATACGCTCACACACATTATAGCCAAATGAGCCGAATGACCAACTATAAGGATTGCTGTGTAGGTTTTTAGAAGCAGAATTTGTAATTTCTCAAATAATTATTTTTATTTCTCACTGCAGGCAAAGTAGATTTTCTCGGTAATAGTTCTGTATTCCCACTCTCAAGGAAGAAAACTATAAATCCTGAAAAGGACTTTAATACACTTTAAAATACTTACTAATATTATTTCTTAAAGAGAACCAAAAACTTTATCCCCACCCTCCAGTGTCAAATAGATGCCCCTAATTGAGGATACCAAATGAGTCTTCAATACTTCTTCAAGAATTCAGTTGTAAAGAAACAGATCAGTCCTTCAGACCGACGTTGCAAGGGGATCTTCCCCTTGCTTGTATGTATGATTAAGAATAACCTTGTTTATCTTTTCAGAGATGTAGATGGCGGCAGATATATTATGGTTATAAATGATAAGTAAACAGCCTAGAGGAAAAAAAATAAGCAAAAGGTTTTGCGGACGGGTACTTTTGGGAATTTCAATGAAGAGCTAGAAACTAATTTAAAAGACAGGTGGATCAAACTAAAAGTACACTATTAGAATTAGTAGGGTTAAAAACTGTTAGCTGAAGGTTTCCCTTCCTTCATCCTGGAAACTGGAGAAAATCATATTTTACTTACTGTTACTTGTAATTGCTGCGGGACCGGACGCGGATGCCTCACCCGGCATCTAGAAGATTTCGTATAGTTGGCTCACATCTGTTTAAATTTTATATAATCTGTTTAGTAAGTCGATGCCAGTAACTCTGCCACTTCAGGGCCTTGCCTTAGAAACCTGCAAATGGGATCGAGGTTGTTTTTTACAGTTCCACCAATTCTTCAATTGACCACCAGGTCATCTGTGCGAATTGGCAAAGAAGCAGGTAGAAACACACTTGGTTGATCATTTGGTCATCTGGTCTTCTCAGAAAATGACTGAGCTAGCGTAATCTTCTCTGCATGGCAATCATAGTGGTGGGCTTGATATTACAGCAGCGGTGGCGTACTTCTGTATTTGAAATTCTGTCAGAGTATCAAATCTTCATGATATATATGCAAAGACATATATATGCCGGAAAAGAAGTGCCTTCAATAGCCAAGCCTCGACTGTATAGAACAGAACATATCTAACAGCCGTTTTACAGACACAAATTTTTGTCTTCATGCTGATCTCCTGCCGTCATCACAAATGGCAAAAAAATGTCTCAGGTTTGATGATCTGCACATCAAGGTAGAAACATCCAGCAGAGTCGACTAATGATAAGTGATGTCGACCAAGATAAGTGAAACTATCGACTTTTTCCATTTCCTGTTTGTAGATGACAAGCTGATAATTCAACATAGTAATCCTTCACCAGCTTTATGAATTCAACCAGCATACCATCCTCTACTAAGATTCACCAAAGGCTTTTGCGGGTTATGGAGTTGAAAGTAGCCACAAAATGCAGAAAGGTTAATTAGAAGGAGGTTGTACTGTTCGCACTGTTGGAAAACAAGAAGTAGAGTGAAATTCTGGTTAGCAACATCTTCTCCCTTTTTGATATCATCATTGATTTTCACATGTCCACTCATCCCTTGCTTTTTCAAACCCTTTGAATAAAATCCTCACCAATACTTCGGTAGCAAAATCAATAAGTGATATCCCTTGGTAGCTGTGACTGTCACATTTATCTCTCTTTTTAAACGCTGGAATTATTACTATACCAACCAATCAGACAAAAAGTCCTATATCAGACTGAAGAGAAGCTCTAGTTGCTCCACTACAAGTATAACAAGGCCTTGTAGACATCAGGAGAGAGACCATCTTTGCCAGGCGACCTATTGTTTTTTTTCCGTTTGATTGTGTTTAGAATTTTTGAAGTCGAGGTTGGTATCCTTAAAAACAATGAAGGATCGGCAAAATGACGTCATTAAAAAATAAATAGCAACTATTAATGTCTAGAACAGTAAAAGTAAATGTTTAGTACAACAAAGATCACAGGAAAGAAAGAACCAAAGAAAATAAATTAATAGTTCAAAAAGGAAAGAACCGGTCAGATGCAAATGGAATGAAAAAAATTATATAAGAATAGAGATAAAAAAAGGAGGGTGGGTTTGGTTATGGTGATCCTTACTTTAGACCTTAAATCTTCCAGAGCCAGGAATGGCTCACAGGGCGTCTAAGAAGCCTCGCCAGATATTTCGGAACTGAGCTGCAGCCGTGACATCCTCCCGCTGTGGTTGAAGAGACAGCTCCGTACTTCTCAGGCCCCAGTCATACTGCCGTCGTAGGGTGTGTCTTTGTAGACCTCTTTTCCGCCTCTCCTCGGGGCGTCACTCATATATTGTTTTTGGGAGTCGATCCTCTGGCATAAGAAGGACGTGACCAAGATACGTCCATCTCCTACGCATCAGGAGGTCAGTAACTAATGGCTGACCAGTTTGCCGACGGACTTATATGTTGGTGACCTTTTTCCTGCCACGATATGTTCAGGATCCTTCTAAGGCATATGTTCTCAAAAGCTAGGACAACGTTTCTCCAGTTGGACGTTTAATTTCCAGCAATCGCTAGCATAGCGGAGGATGGACATCACATTGGTATTTTGGAGCCTTAGCCTTAAGCGCAGAGAGTATTTACTACTGCACCAAAACTGGTTTCGATTTATTAAAAGCTGATGTTGCCTGTCCATTCTCCTCTTAATTTTATTTGCTATTTCACAATCATATTCAATCCAACTCCCAAGATACTTAAATTCTCTGACCTGGTCAATTGCTTTACCTTTGCATTTTAGTATCAGCGGGGAGTCAGATGTGGCCATGCTCTTTGTCTTACTGACATTCACCGCAAGTTCCACTTTCTAGGCCTTTTCATCTATGGCATCGAGTAACAGCTGAAGTCACTGTTTTGCTTCTTCGAGAAGAACAACATCATCTACCAAGTCCAAATCCAAGATCTGCCGGCTGCTAATCTTCACTCCACAGCCTGAAAACTGCCGTAGTATATAGTCCATTACAATGACAAACAGGAACGGGGATAGTACACAGCCTTGTTTGACTCCAGACATTATCTTGGAGAAACGCGTGTCCCCATTTTCTGTGCGAACGCAGCATTCACTATCTTCATAAAGTGCCATTATCATTTTGACTAGTTTATCAGGTACTCCGTAATAACTTAGAATCTTCCATAAAGTATCTCGGTCGATAGGATTGAACGCCTTTTCAAAATCAATGAAGAGCAGATACATCTTTTTGTTCCATTCTCTTGACTCTTCCATCATCAGCCTTAGAATGAAAATAAGGTCAAAGTAAGACCTATCAGGTCAGAACCCGTGTTGCTCTTTTCTGAGGTGTGAATCTAGGGAGGTTCTTAGGCGTTCTAGTATGACTGTGGCTAGTATTTTACTAGGCACAGATGTTAGGTTGATGCCCCTCCAGTTGTCACAGACTAGTGGATCGCCTTTCTTGAAGAGTTTTACTAGTATACCTTTGGTCCAGTCTTTTGGAACTTTTTCGCAATTTCAGATGGCCACTAGGAGAGCAGTCCAAACGGTTTATGCAGGCATGAAGGGACGCCTTCAGCATCTCTGCCGTGATCCCATCTACTCCCGGTTCCCGTCCATTTTTCAGCTTTTTCACAGCTGTCGTCACTTCTTCAGTGCTTGAGGGGTCAGCACTTACGTCAATTTGTAAAAACGGTTTGTCAGGTACTACTTCTGGATCGTCAGGTCTAGGTCTATTTAAAAACTTTCTCGAAATGTGTGAGGCCCATCTCTCGTCGGCTTTCTGTAGATCCGAGATTACGTCCTCATTTTCATGTTTTACAAGGGAAGTTCGGATTGTTTTCTTTCCGGCTATCTCATTCGTTAGTCGATACACCATTTTCGAGTCTCCTTTCTTAGCAGCTTCTTCTGCAAGTGCTGCTTTTTTTTAGTTCCTCGATAACGTTTCTTTTGTCTTTCCTTCCACTTCCTTTAAGCGTCTTATCCTCTTCTTTATAACGGAGCTGTAACTGGGCTTTTTGTTCAGGGTTCAACGTGTTTTAGGATAAGCGTCTGGGTCTCCTTGCGTTTACTGATACATTTCCAGGTGTCGTCCGATATCCGTTTTTCTTTCTTTATTTTTCTTGAAGCCAAGGCCGGCCTTCGTGACGTCATGGTATGCACTTTGCACTGAGGTCAATATGTTTTCAACACTAGAGTTTTCAGCTACATCGAGCATGTTTTAACGCTTCAAATGTGTTATGTAGTCGATATGCAGAAGCTTTTGCGGATATCACGATCTTTCAGCTCATCAGTGTCGAACTGTTCGTGTGTTGTGACGTTGGTTTTCTGTTTCTGAGCTTCCAGTTTAATTCTTACTTCGGCTATCATCAAGATGTGATCTGAATTCACGTCCGCTCCTCGAAAGCTCCTCACGTCGAGCAGGCTACTTCTCCAGCGTCTTGATATGAGGAAAAGTGATCGATTAGGTTTTTGTCCGGCCGTCGGGGGACACCCACGAGTACTTGTGAATCGTTTTATGTTCGAACATACTGCCGCCTATCACCAAGTCGTTGCTTAGGGCATAGTCAATTAGGAGTGCACCGTTTTCATTCATGTCTCCGAGACCATGTGGGCCCAAAACTTCAGGGCAGTACTGACGATCTGCACCGACTTTGGCATTTAAATCGCCAACAACACAGATTATATCGTGCCTGGGAACGTCTTTGGTGACCGATTGTAGCATGTTGTAGAAAGCATCTTTTTCCTCATCATCAGGTTCGTTGGTCGGAGCATAGCAGGCGATGATGGTCATTTTTGTATGATTAGATACGAAACGAGCTGTCAATATACGTTCGCTAACTGGTGTCCAGTTCGCCATTGCTTTGAGTGCAAGTGGCGACATCATAATTCCTATACCAGCATGGTGGACGGAAGGGTGACCTCTAAATGCCATAGCACACCCATCATCAAATTTCTCTAATCCATTTCCAGTCCACCATATTTCAGCGAGAACGAGTATATTGATGAGGTATTGTCTCATATCTTTATCTAGTATGAATTTATATCAGTATGATCCAGTATGATTATATTAATCTTTATCAGTATGAATCTAGCTCCCGTACAGTGAAGATCAATATATGCAATAAATAGCTATAGCAATATTTAAGCGAAAAAAAGGATTATAATTGCGCAATGTTTGGATTATAAAACTTGGAATATAAAGGATTATAAAACAGCACGTTTTTTTAGATTTTCGGGGGTAGTCAAACACCCCTCTTGCGAGTAAGTCTCGTTTAATGTGTTTAGAATTATCATTATGCACTTGCCCGAGTAACAGCATAGTTCACACGAGGGTGCTTGTTATCAGTGTTCAGTGGCGGAGTTGGATTACTTCACGGATTTTCGAAGCCCATATTCCCCTGTTGCCGTTACTATCACACAAGTTTGATATTTAGCCTTTATTGAGTCCTACCTGTCCTGGTTCATTTTTAGCCGTGCCTTTAATTAACGGCCGAAGCGAATAGCACTTTAAGATCAGAGTGGGTAAATAAATAATTGATCTTATCTTATTTGAAGTAGGCGAAGTCTCTTTATTTTAATTGTTATGGGTCGTAATCACAAACGTAATCGTCCCAATGAGGACTCAGAAAACCTGTTGAATCCTACAGCTACTAGTACCGGAAGTTCCATCACCCAAATTACCGTGGAAACTTTATCACAGAAATTTTAATAAAGTACTTGAAGCTGTCCAAGAAAATGGTAGAAAACTTGACATGATGAATGATATGTTAAAAAAAACACTAGACGAACGTGTTTCCAAATTAGAGGTGACCCAGTCAGACCAGTGTTTCTCAAGTTGCTATTCACGATAATAGAATTGAAGTTCTAACAAATGAGAAAATCATCCTTGAAATCACAATTATCAGTTCTTGTTGATGAAGCTGAGGCCCAGGGCAATGCAGTTTTGGAAATGTCGGATAGGCTTATTAAACTGGAAATTGAACAGAGGGGTAAAAACATAATTGTTTGGAATGCAGGTTGCGAAAGTGAAAATGTTGCTGTTGCTTTGTTCCAAGATATTGTTAAAGTGGGTTTAGAACAGACTACAGTACCACTATTCAAAGTTATTCAGTGCAAGAAGGATGCCAAATTTTTCAAAGTTGAACTGAGTGACAAGGAAACAAAAATTGGTCTAGTATGCAGTGCAAAAAACTAAAGAATAAGAATATTGGCCCATTCAAGGAATTTTTTCTTAGTGATGATGCTACCCCCCTGAGTTACGTCGGGCTAGAAAAGTTTTATTTAATAAGCGAGCCCAGTTACGAGATGCAGGTTTTGATGCATGGGTTTCTATATCTTTCCCACCTTGTGTTCAATTCAAACGCCCTGACGGATTGATCGCTAAGTATTTTCAGAATGATGTAATTACTGAACTTGCTAGACCGGCTATTAGCCATGACTATGGAAAGCGTAGTCAAAGAGGAGACAATTCGGAAAGCAGAAGTGAATGTTTTGCTTGTATGTAGTTAATCAAGAAAAAATTATATTTGTTTTTATAGTTTGTGATGTAAAGTTAAGTAATTTTAATTGGCTGTTAGAGTTTAGATTGGATACCCTCGTGTGTGATTGTATTGTGCTCTTTGGTTATTAATAATGATTGTGTTTTCTTCGTTTGCCTTTATTTAGAATTTATACCTTATTTCTTTTTGTGTTTTTTTCTTTTCATTTTTTCTTTTGATTATTTTTGTTTCATTTTTTTGTTGTGAGAATTGAGAGATTATCTTTAATTGTGATTGGTATATGCCCTATTCGTCACCACAGGCCATTTGGATCTTTAAGAGATAGTGGTTAGATATCTTGTTCTACCCCTGGGGGCTCGTAGTATAATTGATTTGGAAAATAAGAAGGTAAATTTTTATAATTATTTTAATGAATGTATTAATAGAAATTTGGACTTTGTGGTTCCAGCTTTTGATCCCCCTGAGGAATCTAAATTTTGTTTTTAGTTATGATTTTCAGGATGTCGAGTGTCGGCATGGTGGATCGGAAGATTTTGGGATTTTTCATTTGAATTGTCAGGGCCTAAATATGACATTTGATTTTTTAGCGAATTTAGCTAAACTTAATCTTTTCCATGTGTTTGCTTTGACGGAGACCTGGTTGAGGGACAACAATTCTGCTCTTTTAGATATACCTGGATATACTTTGTTTACTCGGAACCGGGAGTTACGTCAACATGGGGTCTTGCGGCTTATGTTCGTGAAGATCTCCATGTTAGAGTCCGAGACGATCTAAGGGAATATAAGGAAATGGTGTGTGAAAGACTAGTATTACAGGCTAAATTGAATAATGTTGATACATATTTACTAATTGTGTATAGGCCTCCTTCTGCTTCTATTCAAGAATTTTTTGAGAATTTTAATGAACAGCTGGCAAAAGTACAAATTAGTAATAACCCTTGTTTCGTTCTAGGTGACTTTAATATTAACATGCTGGATATGGAGTCTTTAGTGACTTCTCAGTTATTAAATTTTGTGTATGTCTTATGGTCTGTTCCCAACGATTAACATCCCAAATAGAGTTTCTAGGACGTCTGCAAAGCTTTTGGATAATATTATTTCCAATGCACCTTTTAGATCGCCAAGAGTTCTTGTAAATGTGGAATCTGACCACTTTGGTGTTTTTGCAAAATTTGAGGCATCTATCCCTAAGCGAGAAACTCCTGAACGGAGTAAAAGCGTTGTAGTTTTTATCGTAGTGCCCTATTGAAACTAAAAAATAATATGGATCATACTGATTGGGTATCTCTGTTTGGAAATGATAGTGATGTAAATAATAAATTTTCACTCTTTTATAGTAAGCTTTTAGGAATGGTTAAGGAAGTGGGAGCAGTGAAGAATTCGAAAGGTCGAAAACATTATGGGAGGAAGCCATGGATAACGCATGACCTTCTTCGAAAAATAAATGTAAGAGATAGACTGTTTAAGTCACAAGCTTTAAAACCTACGGATGAGAATAAAGAGCGATACCGTGCTTTTCGTAATGGTTTGAATAATCTCCTCCGTGAGGCTAAACAAAAATATTTTAGTATGAAGTTTAAGGATGTTAAAGGTAACCCGTTGAAAACTTGGCAAATAATCCGTCATGTTATAGGTCAGCGGTCTAATATTCTACCAACTGAATTGACTGTTAATGGGGGTATAATTGCAGATGGTACTGGGATATGTAATGAGTTTCTAGATCATTTTTGTTCAGTAGGTCTACAAATAGCCGAGATGATTTCCTCGTCTCCAGATGACCCATCCTTTGGATCCACTCTACCATCTCCTGCAAATGTATCACTACATCTAAAGATGATTACATTAGATGAGTTAAGGGATATTATCTATAGTATGAAAAATAGTTCGTCCGTCGTAGTGACCTAGTGAGCATAAAAATTCTAAAATTCATTTTCCCTTGTATATCTGGTGTTTTGACATCACTGATTAATGATTGCTTCCATCAAGGAAGGTTTCCAGATTGTTTAAAAAAAAGCAAGAGTGACACCGGGTTATAGATGTTGTGGTAGAAATGATTTGAATAATTATCGCCCAATATCGGTCTTGCCAGTTCTTTCTCGTCTATTGAAAAATGTTTTAGTAATCGGTTGACCTATTTTTTAGAGAAGTTTAATTTCTTGAATAAAAATCAGTTTGGTTTCAGAAAAGATAGGAAGACAGAGGATGCATTGATATTTTTGACTAGTATAATTAACATAGCTTTAGATGAAGGATTTAAGGTTGGTGCAGTGTTTCTAGACCTACAGAAGGCTTTTGATACAGTTGACCATGGCCTACTCCTGGAAAAATGCGGGTCTATGGGATCCGAGGTAAAACTCTTGACTTTTACGGAGTTACCTTAGTAACCGGTACCAGTTTGTAGAGATGACTTGTATACAATCAGAACCCCGCCCAGTGGCTAGTGGTGTCCCGCAGGGGTCAGTTCTTGGTCCGATTCTTTTTTTATTGTATATTAATGATATGCCTAATTCTATCCCAAGTTGTTGTTTTAATGTTAGTGATATGGCCAAAAATCCCAGGAATGAGAAGGTATCATTATTTGCTGATGACACAGTTGCTGTTAGTACCGCGAAGACAGAAGAGTTACTTCAGACATCGATGAATGATGCTATTGAAAGGTTATATTCCTGGTTGAGGGTAAATAGGTTAAAGATTAATCTGGGTATGACTAATTTTGTTATTTTTCCCGTTCACCAGATTTTTATCCATGGATTCAGGATATTGTAACACAGTATGGAGCTTTAAAGCGGGTGTGTTCTTATAAGTACCTGGGGGTTTATATTGATGATGTTTTATCATTCAAGCGCCATGTACATTATGTTTGTAAAACTCTGTCTCGTAACCTGGGTATAATGAGAAAACTTAAACAGTTTTTTCCTCCTTTTGTTATGCGCCTTCTTTATTATTCCCTTATCCATCCATATATATTGTATTGTAGTAGCGTTTGGCTTGGAACATTTCCTTCTATTGTTTGGCCAATATGAGTTCTAAAAAACAACGCTGTTCGGCTGTTAGATGGCCTATAACCCCGGGATTCAGTACAAAATGCGTATGAGTGTGTAAAGATACTGCCAGCTTCTGGATTACAGGAGTTGTATACACTTCTATTCATTTTTAGGATTCAGAGGGGTATAAACCTCCCGTGTTTTGATAGCTTGGCAAACCTCAGATCTTCTGTCCATGATTAAGATACTAGATTATCTGTAGAGATTAATATTCCGCTGGTTGTTTCGGCCCGATCGATGTTTTCTTTGCTTCACAGGGGGATCAGAAGTTGGAACCATCTTGATCAAAGTATAACAAATATAGGTGATATTTCTTCGTTTAAGATAGTAATTAAAAGGGATGCTTTTTAGTAAGTATGAATTTTAGTGTTTTTTTTTTTTTTTTTTTAATGTATTTGTAAATTTTATGGCTCCTGGGGGTGATGATTATGAATATGATAGTAAATTTAATGAACATGTTAAGGTGTAAGGTTTGTGGTGCTGTTTCGGGACTGTTATATATATAGGTTATTTTTTTTTCGTTCTTTTTTTTATTGTTTGTTATGTTAGTGTATTTTTGCCACCCCCTTGGACAAGTTTTTACTTCTTGGGGTGGCCGCTACACTTATGTTAAATTGTTTGTTTGTTTAGAATAAATCTCTCTCTCTCTCTCTAATAACTTGTTCTGTCTTGGATATCTGGTTAATCGTTCTCACATTCCAAAAACCCATCTTTAGGTGTTGTTTCGCAGTCAAAAATCACTTCCGGGGGCATGCAGGGTTCGTTATCTGGGGGGAGGTGATGCATCCGAGGCTGTTGTTGGCGTTTCAGTTGCAGGTGTTTTTCCCATGGGGGTTGCCCCTCAGAGTCCCGGGTGTGGGTTGCAAACCAAACAACCCACCCACCTCATTTAACGGACTTGGGACCGTCATGATCCCCCAACCTCAGTGAGGCAAGGTTCCTTACATGGTTGAGTTATCTGATTCTTGAGATGTCAGAAATCTTTTTTTTTTTTTTTTTTTAATACGTTATAACAAACAACCCAACCCACCGCATTTAACGGACTTGGGACCGTCATGATCCCCCAACCTCAGTGAGGCAAGGTTCCTTACAAGGTTGAGTTATCTGATTCTTGAGATGTCAGAAATCTTTTTTTTTTCTTTTTTAATACCTTATAACAAACAACCCAACAAACCTCATTTAACGGGCTTGGGACCGTCATGATCCCCCAACCTCAGTGAGGCAAGGTTCCTTACATGGTTGAGTTATCTGATTCTTGAGATGTCAGAAATCTTTTTTTTTCTTTTTTAATACGTTATAACAAACAACCCAACCCACCTCATTTAACGGACTTGGGACCGTCATGATCCCCCAACCTCAGTGAGGCAAGGTTCCTTACATAGTTGAGTTATCTGATTCTTGAGATGTCAGAAATCTTTTTTTTTTCTTTTTTAATACGTTATAACAAACAACCCAACCCACCTCATTTAACGGACTTGGGACCGTCATGATCCCCCACCTCAGTGAGGCAAGGTTCCTTACATGGTTGAGTTATCTGATTCTTGAGATGTCAGAAATCTTTTTTTTTTTTTTTTTAATACGTTATAACAAACAACCCAACCCACCTCATTTAACGGACTTGGGACCGTCATGATCCCCCAACCTCAGTGAGGCAAGGTTCCTTACATGGTTGAGTTATCTGATTCTTGAGATGTCAGAAATCTTTTTTTTTTCTTTTTTAATACGTTATAACAAACAGCCTTTCGAACAGACATGGGTGTAAGTTGGTGCTTTTGATGACAAATTGTGTAACGGTAAAAAAACATTAAAAAAAGTTCTTGTTTTTTTTGCTCTTCTATGAAATTAAATAGGTTCTGTGACCACATTGAATATTTATGATGAATGAAACGAACAAGAAAGAACAAAGAGCATAATTTTCATCCAGTGAATGAGAAATACAACAAAAACGCAAACATTTCGCCAAGGAACGTAGCCTAGCTGGATATAGTACTCGAAAAATAAATAAGGCAAAATAAACCTCTCGGAGTACTCAATTACCCTTTTTCTATGTTGTTTTATTTTTTAAGTACTTCAAATGCTCTGTTTTTATTTTGTCCTTCTTGCTGTTTCGTCCTTTTGTATATCCATTCGTACTTCTTCACTTTTTAAACTATAAATGTAATTTAAATGGTAAAACATACTTGCTTTTAAATTTTTGCAGCCAATAGGAGGCTGCATTATAGTGCATACTTCCTTTCAAATCAATGCAGCCAATAGGAGAATGCATTATAGTACATACCTTTAAATCAATGCAGCTAATAGGAGGTTTCATTATAGTACATACTTCCTTTCAAATAAATGCAGCTGATGGGAGGTTGTATCATAGTACAGACTTTATTTTAAATTTTTGCAGCCAATAGGAGATTAAACTTCCCTTATAGTAAAAACTTATAGTAAAACTTCCTTTAAAAATTTTTGCAGTCAATAGGAGGTTGCATTATAGTACACACTTCCTTTCAAATCAATGCAGCCGATAGACTTCATTTTAAATTAGTACAGCCGATGGAAGGCATTGTGTATGTATCCTTTTTGTGTTTATTGAGTATATGTGGGATCATTCTAGCTGTCATTTAGCTGTCACTTACCCTCTTAATCATTTTAACACAAAGTAAAAAGTTCTTTATTCATAATTGCATTAGATTAGTTTTTTTCCTTTTTTATTTTATCTGTTGCTGTTTTTCTTTTGAAACCCCAATCTACTATTGAAGACGGCATAACGGAGGTATTTATGGGAATATATTTTCCTTGCTTTCTTAATTTTTCTGATTTGTTTATTATGTTTAGCTTTGTAGTTCCAGCACTTATACAGAGAATGTAGGAACGGTTTGAATGATATTCTTAGGGAATATGACATATATAGATAGTATACATTAGTAGTTTTCTTCGGAGCTACAAGTCCCCAGCGTGAAACTTTCCAAATGAAGGATATACTTTAATTCGTAAATGTTTTGACTCTTGACTGAAAAGACCGACAAAACACTTTGCAGAACAGCATTATGATGAAACAGAAGTAAAAGATTTCACAAGAAAAAAACAAATACCATATTCCGTAAAAACGCACCACAAGTGATGTATTAAACCAGTGGGTTGTAACCCTGAATGTCTTCTTCGTATTCTTGTTATGGATTAGAAGCGATACGATTTTGTATAATCTCATCACTAGAAACAAATTCCAAGCCCTTTAGTGCGTTGCTGTGGCCGACTTTGAACTCTGTGTCCCATATTACCAAGCTGAAATCAAACCCACTACGATACTTGAGTGTTACGGATTGTGACACAAAGTCTATTTATCTAAGCTAGCCTAGCTTGACTATCTGGTCCAACAAAAGACTTTGTCTTGGCTTTTCAATCTTGATCTGATATAATCAAGATTTACCAGCTAAAGCCTCAACCATAGCTATCCGGTCATGCTTTAATTCTGTGTTTTTACTTTTTTTTTTTATTAATTTTCATTTGTACGGAACGCCATTGTACTTAAATACTGTCAAGAGTTAATATGATGTACACTGACGCTAAGATCACCAAGGGCTTGAAGTTGGACTTGCTCAAATTGTATTATGAAATGGCTTATATACGTTTATTGAGTCTAACTTATTGGTGGCTGATGTCTATAAAGTTTAGATGTTTCATTCTCATATGTCCCAATTGAAAATAAAGATAAGAAACTAGAAGGCATCTAACAAAAGAAGGCATTCTTGTTGTATATTACATAGTGCATGCCACAAATAATCTGAGTGATTCATAGTTCTGGCTGAAATTCACCGTTGTCTGTCCCAATCAGAGAAATGTTCCAATCCAACCTATGGCAGACTAACTGATTTATATATTGGTTAATCTGGGTTTACCGTAGGCAATACGTGGGAAAAGGTTAAAGCGTTGTACTGGGAGTTTAAAGTTTAAGGGAGTTGGCTATAGCATGCTATCCTAGATCCAAACCGTTTTAATTTTAAAGGAAACTCAGTTTAACTTCACAGATCGGAAATTTTTAGTAAACGTGACGTTAACATCCGTGTGACTGGTGGAACTAAAATTCGTTCTTCGGTACCTACCACGGTCCATTTGGATCAAGGCTGCAACTTGCTAGTTTTGACACACAAAAAAATTACAAAGTTTCTAAAATCGTGGATATCCCTTGGTAGCAGAGTGGATTGATACTCTGCCTGACAGTACAGGTTCGGTTCCAGCTGCCACATGTCTGGGTGACAGGCTTGCTACCTGTCCTTGTAAAACAAACCAACCAACTGAAGCGTCGATTTGACACCCTATGTGTAATCAGTTAATCTGGAAGATCTTTATCCTTTTTTTTTCAAATCGAAAAATAAATTACTAATTTTGGGACCCAATAAAATTAATAAAAGAAAGTAGATGACGTGATGGTGGCTCCAAAGATAAAGTATACCTGGCATCTTCACTTACTAAGGTTATTATGCTACGAAATCCTAAGTCAACAATATAGATAGGAGAAATACAGAACAAATATTCATTGATATTCTACCTCCGCCCCAACCTACCCAAAAAAAACAAAAATATAAAGTCAAAAG
Source organism: Artemia sinica (assembly GCA_027921565.1). Lineage (NCBI taxonomy): Eukaryota > Metazoa > Arthropoda > Branchiopoda > Anostraca > Artemiidae > Artemia > Artemia sinica. Next base: position 18,493,232 of record CM051264.1, on the reverse strand, counting down.
AACTACAATTATCCTTATTTTATAAAGGATCCCTCGCTGCTCTAAGAAAGAGAAAAAGCAGGAGGATTTCCAAGAGACTCTACCCCTTTGAATCCAAGTTGCTAAATTGCCAGATCTAAAAACTAAGGAGCAGAGGGGCTCCTTAAATGCAGGGGTATTTTATTACGCCATCTATTTTGTTTATTCGATTTCCTCAGGTAACAGAATTAGCACTACCGCTACCCCCATTTTAGATCCCAAGGAATACTGTTTTTTTGGCTACTGAAGACTCCATTTTAGTAGCGATATGCTATGACACCTTTCCCAACAACCCGTTCAAGTAAATAAAACCTGGAATCCAACTAATACAACTGAAACCAAGTGATTTAACTGAGAAGCAATTTGTTCAATTTTGTTAATTGCTACCAGTTAAGCTTGAAATTCATCTATGCAAAACTGACATTTTCGTATAATTTTTATTAACTTTGAATAGCTGAAATTATTCGATTAAGAAAAAGAATTTTAGAATATTTTAACTATTTCAAATATCGCCCATTGAATACATTTTTGGCAAAAATTTGAGTTGCCAGGAAATCAGTTTCAGACAGTTCTTATGAAGAAAAACGACTCCTCTCGAAGGATTTTCACTTAAGAAAGGGAAAACGAGAACCCCAAACTGTACGTACCTTACTCCTCTTTGCACCTCCATGATAGTAACTTAACCGTAATTTAGTTACAACTGAAACTAGCAACCAACTACATCGCCAAGCCACCAGAGGTCAAAACAGCTACGCACACTCCTCCTCCAACCCAACATAATCAAAGTTTTCTTCTTTATTCCCTCGCATGAACTTCCAGTCTTATTTCAATTTCATTGAAATGCTGCCTAATGTCCTCTTCTCACCACGATCTGCTTTAAGTTAGTCCAGGAAGCACACTTCAGTTAAATAAATATATATTTCCTAGTCTTTTTTCATAAATGTATTTAAACATGATAGCAATGTACCCATAGCTTCTCCTATCCCAAGATAGGTCCACCTAAAAAAAAAAAGAGCAACACCTATTCATCAGATATACCACTTAGGTATTTTCAACTTGTCAATAGAAAATCTGCTACATTTTATATCAAACACAAGAATAAAACAAAAAAGTTTTTGAATAATCTTCTTTGCTTTTCTCAAATGGGGTCCTACCTGTACTAAAAAGACTTATCTGAAACGAGGGTTTCGAGTTTATAGAGACGCAGAATTGGTGTTAAGGAACACTAGCACTACACGCTATTCGTTTTTAAATTTGCTATTAGTTCTTCAGAATTTAGTTTAAATCTTTTCTTCTGAATTTAGTTTTAAATCTTTTTTTCTTAATTTAGTTATAAATGTTTTCTTTTAAGCTTAAATAATTTGTTTCAGAAAAAGTATTGTTGTACCCTAAGAGTGGCATATTTCAGATATTAAAAATTTTTGCTTCGTTTACCGCGATGGTACCGAAACAGTAAATTAGTGTATAGGTTTTATCTTGTTAATACACCATCCAGTGGCAGATCCAAGTGGGGGGCGCCCCCCCCCCCCCTCCGACAAAAGTCGTGGCAGACTTGGGGTTGGAGTTGGAGCCACTTGCTCTTGTTAGGGTTGGAACACTGCAACACTTTAAAGTTATTTTTTTTTTTTGAATTGGTTTTTTTTAATATTTGAGTTATAAATAAATTTTTAATTGTTAAGACTGTTTCTTTTTCCAAACAAGCTCAATGTATCAGTTACTTTATGTGGTCTCTGTAATATTTTACTGATGACGCATATTGCTTAAAAGTATTTAATTAAATTTAGATTTATCCCGACAATCTGTCCGTTTACCACAAAGTCAACTGGGAGGTGCAAAATCTTCATTTCGTATTAAAAAGAAGGGGAAAGTTAAAATCATAACTTCTTTAAGCTGTCGAAATAATATTTTAGGATTTTACTGTCACAACAGTGGTGAAAACACAATATTTAAACTTCTTTTTACTGTCAAAGATTTGTTTTCGAATCATGGTATGGCACAGAGGCAAAGAAATTGATATCATTACTTTTTTTGGCCGTCATAAAGTTTGGGTTTGCTTTTTCTCCGAAGCGGGGTCATTTTTACAACATAGTTGTTTTTTTTTGGGGGGGGGGGATTTGTATGATAGAAAATAAATGCATGAGAAGCGCAAATATATTATTAATTTAAACTTTGGATTTCGATTAGCAAATAGTGGCCACTTGACTGCCTATTTTAATCTCTAGGTTATATGACATATCACCGCCTCTGTTCATCCTAAAACATTAAAATAAAGGCCAAACTGCTTAGAAATATCTGAACTTCAATAAAGGTACATTTAAGTACTTAAATCAAGCATATGATTCAAAATTCCTCTTTCAAAGGTTGGATTAATGATTAAAGAAAAATGGTTTATAAAAGAAGGCAAATAATTATCCGTTTTTTTTTTTTTTTACGTAGCCGGTATAGATGGGTCTCTGAATTCCCAGTTTAAATCACTGGAATGACATCAATTTTTTTAAACATTTACTAATAAAATATTGAAAAAAAAGTGGAAATTCACCACTTGAGTTCACCACGGAAACAGAATGCAACTACAATATCACTTCAGAATTTCTCACCTTCTCAATACCAACCAGTCAAAAAATTTTGTTATGTTTATGTATAAGGACTACATATATTTGTCCATAAATTTGTATATACTGCTATATATACAGCTGAGGATTTCTATACTTATTTTGGTACGTGTCATCCTATCATATTTCCACGATTAGCTGTCTATAAGTCAAAGTTGTCAACACCCTTTCATCTATAATTATATCCATGAAAATTAAAATGTCTAACGTTGTGCTGATTTATAAAAATAAATCAAAGCGATGCCATACAGTCAGGCGACATACTAAATGGTTTGACCAATAGGCTGTAGTCACAAATATGCATGACTCCAAAAGATGGTTCAAGACCAATTTTTGACAATACAAAGCTTAAACCACTCGCTAGTGGTCAGAAGTACAAAGACTAAAAATTATGTAGAAAATATTAAATATAAAATTCTTTTGCAAATAGTGAAAAGCATTTTATTTTTTCTTTTTTATTTTTTTATTTATAAATCACTATAAATTAAATCACACGAATTGGCATAGCTAGAGGACAAAGGGGTGTTCTTTTTGGCGCAGCATCTGTTTGGGCGTTTTTTTAGTTGGTGGTCGGCGTCCCCCCCCCCGCGGAAAAACACCCCCCGTGGAAAAATATCCCCCCCGGAAAATATACCCGCGGTAAATACCCCCCCACCGGAAAATAGCCCCCCCCCCCCCCGTGGAAAATAAGGCTTTCCAAATTTGAGAAATTTTATTGGAGTTTTATTTTGTCATTTCCGAAGGGGGAAGGAATTTTGGTACTTGTGTATTATGCGCCACTCACTCAAGTCTACGCTTTGTAAAATTCGAGAACACGCCGGTTTTTTCGTTTGTCTCTTCGTTACTTTAGAAATAAATTTGGGCAATAGATTTGCACATTAGGGGGGAGGGGTAAAGTATAGTGGGACAGAGTATATGGGAAATATATAATTTGGGATATGTATTTGCACATAAGAGGGGGAGGGGGGGGGTAAAGTATTTGGATAGTTTGAAGTCAGAAAACAATTCTTATTTCATAATATGCAGAATAATTGTATCTACTTTACCCTCCCCCCCCTAATTGGCAAATATATTGCCCAAATTTGTTTCTAAAGTAACGCAGAAACCAGTTTTTTCTCGAGTTTTACACATCGTAATCTTGAGGCAGTGGCGTATAACTCACAAGTATCGGATTTTTTCATGGAGAGAGAACTTTCACGTAAAGAGCGAGGTCTTGAGGAGGAGGAAACCCCTTTCGTATATGTAATAATTTCAGTTCATTTTAAGGTTTATTGTTGCTCCTCACTTTCAGTTGAAAAACTTGTTTTTTTTTTATTAATTACTTACAAATAGTATTTGTTAAAGAGAAACATAAGTTTTTTAAAGAAAAGTAAAGAGCCTCATTAAACCAGAAATGAGCAGAAATAAATTCAAATAATCTTCGAAGTAAAAAACTATGGAGTATAATAGAAAAAAATTAAAAAGATGTAAAACATCTTTTATATGAAAAAGACTATGACAATAAAAAATGAACGGAAATTAATATAAAAGCTTTTTCCACAAAACAAGTTTGTCAAAGAATAGTAAACAGCATCGTTAATTTAGAAAGAAATTTGGGCTATAGATTTGCACATTACGGGGGGGGGGGGGAGGGGAGGGGAGTAAAGTATAGCGGGTCTGCATGCAAAAATGTGTTTGGTGCAGTTATTCTGCATATTAGATAGATAGATAGATAAGGGTATTTTAAAGCCAAAACCACCATGAACACAGTGAAATAACATAAATGAAAGGGAAAATAACATAAACTTTGAGCGACCATCATAAAACACTTAAATGAAACACTACATTAACCTAATAATAGTACTTATTACTTGGAAAATCGGTCATTGAAAAAAAAAAAAAACACTTACCACTTGGAAAAGACCACTTAAATTTAAATTTAATTTTTTTTTTTTTTTTTTTTTTTTTTTTTTTTTTTTTTTTTTTTTTTTTTTTTAGTTAACAAAATTTCCAGTACCGTGCTATTCTTATGTATTTTTTTATTGGCCATACCTAGAAGGAATTGTTTTCTGACTTCAAACTGTCCAAAAGCTTTACCCCCCCCCCTTATGTGCAAATATATAGCCCAAATTATATATTTCCCATCTATTCTTTCACTTGTCTAATGCTAAGATGAAAGAAACAAACGATTAAAACCGGTTTGTTCTCAAGTTTTACACAGCGTAAACTTGAGTGAGTGGCGCATAATAAACAAGCACCAAAATTTCTTCCCCCTACGGAAATAAAAAACTAAACTCCAATAAAATTCCTTATTTTCCTTAAAGCCTTATTTTCCACGGGAGGTATTTTCCGTGGGGGGGGGGGGGGTATATTTACCGGGGGGGTATTTTCCGGGGGGTATTTTCTTCGGGGAGTATTTTAGTCGGGGGGGATATTTTCCGTTGGGGGTATTTTCCGGGGGGGTATTTTTCCGGGGGTAACTGCCGGGAGGTATACGCCGGCCACCGTCAAAAGGGTAGATCAGCAATATCTTAGGAACATTTTCGTGTGTGAAATCAAAATTTACAACGCTTGATGTGGGGGGTGTTGAAACTAACCAAAAGACAAAATTTGCATCATAATACTACCGCTTTTACTCCAACAATTACTACCATTGCTACTATTATTATTGCTGCTACTAGTACTACTGCTACTAAGGCTAAGACTACAACTATTAACTGTAGTCCTACTGCTGCTACTGTAACTACTGGTGCTACTACTACTAGACTACTACTAATAAACCTAAGGGTATTAAGGCAACAATTTTGGGCAATATAGTAGCTGTATTAAAATAAATTGAAACACACTATGCCCACACAGGTTATCAAGAGGACGTATCAGCAATGCTTCAGGACCGGTTGATGGTATTAAGTTAAAAATTTCATCGTGTGTTGAAGGGGATGTGAAAAAAAGGTGCTATTTGCATACTGCTACTAATGCTACTACAACTATTGCTACGCGTAATTACTGAACTTTTCAACAATGCTGAAAAAATTGATGTCTCAAAACTTTGTATGGATGTTTGTCTTGGAAAGTAGAATAGAATAGAATAAGGCTTTATTGTTAAAACTTTTCACAAGCGATAAAACGCCAAATATAAGTTCGTGTCACAAACAAATAAAGTAAACAGCAACAACCACAAGCACATCAATGAGATTAGGATCAGGGACTCCAAAACAGTAAGAAATACAAACAAACAAAATATAGACAAATAAAAAATAAACACAATATTAAAGTGGCTAAAATAATGTCATATTAAACAGGTCATACATCATAGGTAAAAATTTAGGGTCATAAAACGGCATATAATATAATAAGTCATAATAAAAATAACAAGAGTGTCAAAATAGTATAAAAAAGAATTCATTAAGAAGTATTGAAGGTGTTGAGGATTTGAGTGAAGGTTGGTATAAAGATGTCTAAATACCTTTTTGTTTTAGTCTTTACAGGTTCTAGAATGGGGATGGGATTTTTTGCCTCTCTTTGGAGAGGCTTCCGTTCAGGATTATGGGGAGGCGGAAAAAGGTCTTCAGTTTGGATATTGGCTTTCGCATTGCCACCAAAACGGAGCTACAGGTCTCCTCGTTTATTTTCCAGGGTTTTGATTTTAAACTCTTTTTTTTAAGAAGTAGGAGTAAGGCAACTTCCCTTCTCGTGCGATTATTTTTAAAGCCCTTTTCTGGACGGATTCCAACCTTTTGGTTTGATTTTTATTTAGTGAGAATTGCCATAGAGGGCAAGCATATTCGAGAGTTTGGCGAATAAAGGATAGGTAAAATTTCAAAATATGAGAAGCAGGGCATTGATATTTTGCCAATTGCTTAAGAAAACCTAGGGAAATATTGGTTTGCTTTGTTATAGTTGAAATATGGGCTTCCCATTTAAGATCAGAAGTTATAGTTACTCCTAGAAGTTTTATTTTTGCGTCATAATTTCACTTGGAAGAATGGAC